>DWEE01003569.1:0-10389 GCA_018245755.1 Parelbella macleannani
AATCATTCAAAAGTCTAAAATAAATTAGCGACCCCCATTTTAGACTAAGCACAAGTTTTTGCGAATGCCGAGCATTTCTTAACGGCTGCTTTTTCGTAAATAAACAACCTGGAACAGTTTATATTCAGGTAGCTGTTGGCTTGTTTACTTAAACGTGTGAAAACGCATTTACTAACTAAACATAACAAATCTAAGCCCCCAACTAATCACTAGAACAAATATCTCGAACGTTGAGGAGAACAAAATGTACATTAATGCAATTAGGGTACTCTGCTACCTGGTATGCAGTTGGTTGCATATGTATGTTTGAATCGAGATGATTCTAAAACATTGGTTTCCGTTAGATCTTGTAATTACAAGCATCTGTTATTCTGCTCTGTGTATTGCTTACATACACAGGTTTTCAATAGAAGATTGGTTACCTGGTCTTGTGTTAAAGAGTGAGTTCTTCGGAACCTCATTGTTCCTTCCGACTTTGCTAATTCGCATCTAAGAAAAGTTTCTAATCCCGACACTTAATCAGATTTGACATCAGGAATTTGAGTGAGGTACGGCAGAAAATGCAAGAACAAAAATTTCAAATCTTTAATCCGAGAGGCGGATTTCGGCATTCACTGCTAAGCCTGTAAGATAAAACTTACGCTCATAATGTTCCAGCTTACTCATGCAAGAACTATGCGGCAGTAGTTATATTATCAAAATGAAGAGACTGATGAAAGCAGAAAAAGCACACTGGTCTGTAAAGATAGAGATAGATATTGGGCACTTGGTGCAACTATTTTATATGTGATACATTTATCTTATATGTGAGTACCTACGTATTAAACGTATACAATGAAGTGTGTTCGAAATAAGACCTGGTAATGAATATTAAGGTCATCACATACGAAATTATAGTATGAGACATATTACGATATATTGGAATAAATTGTCTAACGCTCGAGTGACCGCACACGTAGTTATTTTATATAGTAAGGCATATCTCGGTATAGCTAGACATATTATCGCGTAGATGATGACCGCAAGGATATACATACATATGTATATCATAGCATCTTTGCGGATATAGCACAGATTATTAATACATACATATAATTGCTACGTTTGTGACGACTTTAATCCTTAAATCGGAATTTCAAAATAAGACACTGGCCAGTACAGGGACGTCCACGGCTTAAAGCAGGCCGAGGACGCGCGAGGACGCCACGGCCGGTTTCAAATTAGAATTTTACGACCTCTTCGTGTTAGGTTTACTGTCGACGATTTATCCGCCACCAAGATGAGCTCGTATTCCAAAAACGACGTACAGCACAAACAATGTTTTATGGTAGTAATAAAGAAACATTTCGATATGTAACACTACATTACCACCATGGGATTTATCTTCAATTAATGCTAGGTCCGTGGGTACCATGTATGGGTTACGATTGGCTTAAAATTTGTATACCTACTCGTTTAATATTTAGATATTTGGATGGTTACAATTTACAATAGGTGCTTAAGAAAACATTTGTACCCAATTATTCAAAGTTTCAAATATTAATTGGAACGATTCATGCTTTTTTTATTTTTGCAATCAATTAACCTAAATAAACAGAGTTGTTTTTACACAATAAACAGACACATATATGTTCTATCGAGATATACCCACGGGAAGTTTTATCAGCACATTGTCGTATACGATTACGACTTATTAATTGAAACGTGTCTATCAAGTAGGAAAAATAAAAGTGGCCGTAGTGAGAGTAACACTCGGACAACGGGTTCGACCTGGGTGGCATTCGAGCTAAGGGCAACCGCGCTGTTGGCCGAGCGATCCATTATAATATCGATAAGCACCGGTGGGCCAGTGACCGGCCCTTGGTTTTCTATAAAATGTACCAAGCTAAGCCATTGTAACGAGATCTGCCGACCGTGCGCCGTCATCGTTTCGCGCGCCGCCTTCTGCGAAGGACTGCCCACTGAAAATATATTTACGACGTTTCCTTTATTTGATCATCCCCATGTGAATTTTTATTTACATATTGTTTAGAGACTTACATATTGTTTACAGACTGCCTTGTTGGTCGAGCGGTTGCAAGCGCGACTGCCGATCGGGAGCTCCTGGGTTCAAATCCCGGGTCGGGTACTATTGGATTTTTCTAATTTAGAATTTCTAGTAATGACTCGGAGTCTGGATCACTGCCCGGTGTATGGCATTAGGCTCACCACCTATTCCATGGGACTGAAACGTAACTGGTGAAACGTGGGGATGTAATACACCCCTCTGCCTACCCCTTCGGGGATTACAGGTGTGATGTTACGTTATATTGTTTACAGCTCATTCAGTGCAAAACTAGTATAATTCTTATTACATATTATTATTGTAAGTCCCGCCACATCCCTCGACGGCTAAACTAGTAGAAACTACTTGTTCATTAGTACCTACATTTTAAAGTAAACGGAGATAATTCTAAATTATAATTAAATCAGACTTCAAAATACTCCAAGAATTATGTGCCTGTTCACGTTATCGGCTTTTTTCCTACAAACCTAAGCAACAAGTACATATCACAAAAACTTTATTACCTCAGTAAAATAAAGACAGCGAAAAAAGATTTGCGTACAACAATGTATTGTCGCAGGCAAACAGGGGATTTGTCGGTGTTGTAGTGCTAGTATTAGTGCTAGTATTAGCAGTATAGATCGCAGTACAGATTTCATATTATTATATTTAACATATAAACAACGTGTGTGTGTGCCGTGTAGAGCGGTACAAATACGTTAATAAGACGAAGAATATGAATAGTACTCGTAAATTACGAGAAGTATAATGTAACACTTCATTTTACAAACTGAGTTGCTGTGTAGTTGTAGGTACATACTTATTAGGATAACTTTATTATATTCGTGTGTGTTATTTGTGTGTGTTTTTCAAGGCCTTATCGAAGACGGGCTAACTTGTATGTATGTATGTATGTATATCAGAATCAATAAAAACGATGCAAAATGTGTTTGCAAAAACTATTTTGTTAGATTCCTTTTAAGTACAAGGCTGTACTCGTATTTTATAAAGAAATGTTAGCATTAACAAGGGCGTTAACAAGAGTAAAAGGTTTTTTGTGATCTAGATCGGTGTAATGTACACACATTTGGTCAATGTGGCAAATTATGGATTTATTGCTTTTTTAATCTGAGAGGAGACCTGTCTTCGATAGGACGATAATAGGGATAATGATCAGTGACATGCGTTATTATTGTTTTTCTTTACGCACATGATTGTGTATTAAATGAAAGTGTTAGTATGTAAACAAGCGAGTGGCAGGTCCCGCGAGCTGAGTCGGGAGAAGTGGAGCGACCGCAGCTGGCGCGGCGCCAGGAACTGAACATCAGAAATAAAACGCCACTATCTGCATTCCAGGGCATTTCCAACGATCATCGTTTTATTTTACTACATCATCATATATTGAATTGTGTAACTCCTTGTTCGTATTGTAATAATGGTTCAGATATGTAGAAGGAATGGCAGACTTAAGAATCTCACAACAGGTAGGTATATACCTATATGTACCTATATATAATCGTTGCAGATGTCGAGAGATACCAAGACTTCCCTGTCTAGACCAAATTTATCAGATACTAATTGACGGGGGAGTCAGAATTCTCCGACACAGGCGTTCGAGTATGAAGAAAGTAATGAATTAGAAGAAACACTTCGTGTTTGTGAGTATAGAGATATTTGGCGTACAATGGTAACCCCGTAAGAGACGAGGCGTGGTGATATACTAATAAAAATACAATAATGTAACAATACAACAACAAATATGTATATTTTGTACGTCCAAATTACATACAATTTCATTGCCTGGATTTGCTCAATCATTGCGCTACATGTAATAAAAATGATAAAGCGAAGTACTTAATCACTGGATCACCAACGCCCGTAATATCGACAGTTCTTTTGTAACTGGAGAGAACAGACTGTAGTGATCAGCTACATGTAATGTTCGTCTGTAGGAGATATAAATATTCACGATGTGTCCGAAGGTTGAGTAAGGTCGCGTAAAAATACAGATATCCGAAGCTAACAACGAAAACACAATTGTATCAACTGGACTTTAGACGGACCTCATTAATACACACATTAATACCCGTCGGTCTAGTGGCTAAGAAAATGTGCTGCTGAGCCGTGGGTCGTCGCTTCGATTCCCACCCACACGAATGGATCTCACGTCACGTTATAATATGTAATAAATAGTAAAATTATAGAATTTGGCCGTAGAAGCTACTGGCACTGATAGCAGCGGGCAGGTAAAGTTTAGATCAGTGGAATCGTAATTAATTGTTATTTGATTCAACAGAAAGACGATCGCTGCGCCGGTCGGTACTTCAAAGGAGTAATAACGTACGATTACCATACACCGCCTGCCCCTCGCACCTCCAGCGCGGGGTTACCAGGATGCGGACCCTGGTGTGGACATACCCACACTGTGCATTTTTACAACTCCATTAATTAATAATACTTATAGCATACATACTTGGAATAAATGGGAAGTAATTTGTACGATAATAATTATAAAAAGAGTGGTTTTTTAACCGATTGTTTTAAGAAAGTTTTCAAGTAAGGGTATTTAATTAGTTAAATAGGTAATAGAGAACTTTGTAGTAAATAAACTGTGTATAAGCTTAAGCTACGCTAATTCTCCGACAAGGAAACTGAAGTGTTAGTGGGCTGGTCATATCTATTGCAAGACCGATAAATGAAATAGACGTGTTCCGGAGTCAAGGTTACCTTTTGACACCCGTATCGTAGGGAGCCCTACAATTAGATAGAGTGACGATATACGCAGTGGCCGGTAGCGGTTGAATGTGAAAAGCTAGTGGTCGAGCTCAGAGGCGTTCTATTGGTCAGAACTATTCAATTATGGACGGCAATTTTCTGATAATGATGGTATTGAAAGTATTACTGGAACCAAACATTTAAAAATGAGGGAAAATTACATTTTAAAGCTGTAATATAAAATAATACAAAGGAACAATTTTAGACAAATTAGTAGATAGATCTACCTGCTCAAATTTCGAGTCCTATTTTTCCCTTTTGTTTCCATTACTTTGTCTCGCCGTTCACGCTCTGTCTGGCAACCCGAGCCTCAGCGCGCATACCTTTTTTTACACAAGAACCTGTTCCCCGCTCCTATGTCGGAAGGTTTCCAAAAGCGGTTCCGCCTTAATAGCTTCGGAGTGTGATTATTACAATAATGTGTACAACGAATTTTAGTTTTAATAACGAACCCCATAAAATATTCCCTCAATCTAGATAGAAAAGATTTATAATTCTACAGAATAGACTATCAAATATGTGGCAAAATTTTTAAAAATTGTATTGAACAATTTTTGTTTTTAATTAATAATGAACTAAATATCTATAACCATCATGTATGTACGGCCAGTATGTCAAATATTAAATTTGTTTTAATTCATATAAAATAAGTTTGCAACTATAACATAGAAAAAAATGTCCGTAAGTCATAATTAACTATTTTATATTTATAAGTATTTTACAAATTTTAATGGAATAAGGAGAAAGTAAAGGTCGCTTTAGGTAATGAAAGTCCTTAATATCGCGGTTGGAGACGAATTGCGTTGCTCGGTTGGCAAACAACAGTACCAAACACGTGACCCGCGCACATGGCCCGACCTCACGTTTTCACTTCATCTGACTTATTCAAATTTCAAATATTCATTTCATTTTTAATTAATTAATACTTTACATATGGAAATCGTTAAAAGAATTGGAATTTTTTTATTAACATTTTAACTAGTCCAGTATATTAGTCTACTAGTTAAGTGCCTACCCCGAATAAGGCCCAATGGCAGATTTTAATATTAAATATCAAAGCGTGAGATAGGCACAAAATGTTTTTTGGCCACTGAGTAGCAGCCCAAGTCGGAAGAGGGGGTCGTTTGAAGTTTTTCCATGGGGATGCAACATGTCGGTATTAAATCAAAGGGATGTAAATGGTATCAATAGCTTTGTGCCACCGCGTCCCTTTGTCGGCACGCGGGCTACATCAGAGCGGCTGTGACAACGGCTCGTCAGCGATCTGTAGCCGATACAAGCCTCACATCAAAGAAACCGCCTTTAATTTTGCGCCACGTTCGTCACGTGCCGCCGCCGTTACAAAGCTTATAAATTCGACATAGAGCACAAAAAATGTAAGAAAAATCTTCACGCGTACCTAGGTACCAAGTTTTTTAGCGTTAGCGTTCTTGCCTCAGCACATCTGATATAGCAGGATCCCCAAATGTATACAACGTGTTTACACCTTAATACTACTAACTTACTAACATTGAATGAGACAGATTCTCTATCTTTTTGTTAAGCTATATTTTTATAAGATCAAATTAATAAAAAAAAATAAAGCCTTATGATTCATTTATAGTATTATACATAACTTAATACAACCATTACCTAATTGTAAATAGAAAGTTTTATACTGGCTATGTAATGAATAAGTACGTTATCAACATGCGAAGAATAAATGTTTTGTTTCATTAGGACCTAAGCGTGCGGAAACACGGTTAGCTAAAAAAAAAAGAGCTTAGTTTTATATCGCATTGGCCATAAAAGTAAAAAGTCCCTCCACGTCTACAGATAAGATGTAAAACTGTTAAAATGTTACCAAAAATAGGGGCGTGGGCCGAGAATACTTTATCTTGTCCGCTTTGATCTGCCGCGGAGCGACGGCCTAGCGCGCTACGGTGGATTGTTTTGTTTCCGACCCACTCAAAACCAACATTGTCTTATATCTCTACTAAATAAACGTATTATTTAGTACGTATTTCGATTACTCCATAGGCATAATATATAAGTATATAACTTTTACATGAATAAAGATAGCAGAATTTATAAGTCGTGTAACTCGTCGTCAGATGGAATAAAGCTGAAAAAGCATACAATCAAGTACGGAATTTAATGTCAAATGTAAATTTTAAACAGCTCCGGATTTCGAAGTAGGTAGGTATTACGATTTTTCAAAATACATTTGGCGAGTTACATTTCAGAATAGTTCAAAAAAATTGGAATTGTTTTCATGCGGAGAGAATGTAACAACTGTCACTTCATAGTTATAAAAGTGGTTAATTTAACAGAACTCATAACTCACTTCAAAATATTCGCTTTCAACTGTTCAATGCCAGTTCGTGCAGTCAATGTGCCGATAGATGGATTATAATTTCCCATTGCAACGGCATTCGGTTCCATACAACCAGACCGAAATTAACGTTCGCCAGGAAGCGCAAAATAAGCACTATGTAAAAGTTGCCATGCAAATTCGAACTAACTTGTTAATACAGTTTCATTCATTTGCAAAAATTGATGCACTGACGGCCTCTTTGGTTTTTCATTCCAATGGAACCTGTATTGATTTTTTGAAATAAAACAGCAAAAGTAGCGTCTCAGTTTCAATAAAGGCGAACTTATAATAAACAACTTATCGTCTTAAAATTAATAAACAGATTACTTATAAGAACTTACGGTACGATATATAACTTTCTTGAAAATTATCTACCTATTTTATATTTCTGCATACATCACTAAAGCATTCACTAATTAATGTTTGTTATGATTTTTATACCATGAATTAATACGATGATAAAGTTTTTAACCTTTAAATATAAAAGGTTACATGTAGCAAAAATATTAAAAAAAGAAACGAACTAAGTGTTTCATTCTATTTAATGTTTAGCTCTCATCAACGTGCGTGTTGATAAATGTGGATAAAAATCTTTATATCCGAGCAGTTGTTATGAACCTGAACAGTTAGTGGCTGTGGCTTGCTCTTTATGAACTAAAAATAAAGTATTACGAAATATAGAGGTACGGGCAAAGCTAAAAGGCCCGGTTGTATAGGAGCCCCGCGCAGCGGCGCTCTACTACATGGAGATAGCATCGGCCGGTGCCGGCGGGCGCGGTCGCCGTGGCGCGCAACGCACCATCAAATTAATTACGTCTATATTTCAACCCTTTGTCGGCTACCGCTCGGCCGCGCGCTCTATTTGCAACTTTCCACTCGCCATTTAGACTGACATTCGGCCCGTAAACGGGTTTCGGGAGTTGAATGGTTTAATGATTTTCAACCTCAGCATGCAGACGTTTTTGTAAACGGCCCTCCGAATCCTAATAGGAAGTCGTTATGTAAGTTTTTTATCTCATTTAAATGGTTTTTTTATAGTTGCCAAAGATTTGTGGGTGGTTTGTGGTACCACCTGTACGATACTGTAACCTTATTACATCTAAGGATTGTTGTCGCCGACGATATTAATTGCAAGTTAATGCAAGTTGGGCTCTCTAAACAAGCGTTGACGGATCCTTACAGAACAATCGTTATCGCTACATGGTTTCCCACACATTCGTTCGCCGAAATGGCCTCTTCTGGCCAATCGAGGCTAGTTAGACGGTCGTGTTAAAAATGGAATAGTACAGTGTGTAATAGGATGTATTTGTACGAGTTACAAGTAATTAAAAAAACATACCCATACATATTAAATAAGTAAAATACTGGCTTGCAACACAGGACACTCATCGTATTCAATATTACGTTTGTGGAATCGTTAGTAGGTAGCTTACTTCATTTAAATGAATTTTTGTTTGTCATCATATTTTTATTAAGCATATTTACACTTTAGATTGTAATAACGTAAACAATTATAAAAACTGGTTTGCATCTAAAATCTAAGATAAATATGTTACCTCCACTCGTGCCACGAAAAAACAGCGACCAAATTGACTATTTCCAGGCATGCCCTGCGGAGGCGGCGGCAGTCAAAGGCTTTTCGTGATCAAAGGCGCCGCCATCGACCGGCCGCGGCTTTGATCTCGCCGCACGAAGTGCAAATTATGTTGTAAAGACAGTGAGTGGCGCGCCCGCCGCCCGCCAAGCGGAGCGGCTAATTAATTCAATTCGATGCGATGTGCCGTGTCCCCGGCGCTGAGCTGCACACACACAATGCACTAGAACAACTCACATTTAGATGTAAACACCTGTGAGAAACTATATAATACATATCTCGTGCTTGAGTATGGAATAGTTTACTATATTCACACTAAAACACATTAAATCTATGAAAATGACGTAAAATCACGCCTGTAATGCCCGAAGGGGTAGGCAGAGGAATGTAGTACACTCCCACGTTTCATCAGTTACGATTAAGTCCCACGGAATAGGTGGTGCGCTTATTGCTATCCACCGGGCACTGATGCAGAATTCTCAATTCGAAAATTTGAATAGTACCCGAACGGGGATTTGAACCCAGCACCTCTCGATCGGTAGTCGCGCTTGCAACCACTCGACCAACGAACGAAGCAGTCAATAAATTGTTCCATGTAAGAGCCCGTGTGTGCGTGGCATTATAATTATTATTAAATTGTCATGTGAAGCTTTCATTCAATATATGGAACACTGCTACGTATAAAGCACTACGGTCCCTTCACACTGTGACCTAATCTCGCATTATGTAGAGGCTCAATAGAAGATACCTTATTGCAATCTATAATGTCATTACTTCCGTTGGCAAGGAACATGTGGCAAATAAGCAATTGCAAGGGCTTAGTTTAATGTGTCGGAAAAACCAATAAAACAATACGATCCTTTTGAAGGACGTGTTGAGCAAAATGCACTAACACAAAAGCCGTTAGCGGCTCAGCGGTAATGCAACATCAATAACTACAGTTTAAAGTAATTGGAAGGCTGTTTGTGCGTTCGTGTAATTTGTTAAGCTTTCTGGCACAAGCGTAGCTCAGATCTGTCAAATTACGCGGAAGAAACATATTTCGAGGAATAACGCTGGAACGATATTTCGTTGCAGCAATTTATAGCCATTATGCGCTGGTCGTTTGTAAACAATAACCGGTTCAAAGATGGTAGGTTCTCCGAGTGTATTTCGCGCGCACCGACGTCTGCAGCCCATAGAGATGGGCCGTTGCTTTGCCGCACAAAACTGAGCATCGAATCTTACCATAAATGATTTGAAATGATCGTTTGTGATTAAACCTTTTAAAATTTTAATCACTCAACTATTAAGTATATCAATATCAAGTTATCTTATTTTCGTTGATGCTCCGTTTAATTTGCAGTCATTATTTTTGTCTTCCTCTAAGGTTGGTTATATATTTATATACCGTTAATGCATATTTAGTAATATTAATTTATGGCAAAATAATTTCAGTCAAGACGATCAGTTGAAGAAGATCACTACGCGAGTGTGGGTTAGGCGGTCATTGCTGACCGTTGGCATATACACTTTAAATAAACGTAATTTCCATAAGGCGTCTAAGTTATCGTTGTTACCTCGAGGGCTTATAAGGAATTAAGTTGGCAGGCCTCGTGCGTTCACACCATTTAATTTCAC
>DWEE01003570.1:0-10386 GCA_018245755.1 Parelbella macleannani
CTATAATCCTCCCAGAGGTAGGCAGAGGAGAGGAGTACACTCCCACGTTTCACCAGTTACGTTTAAGTTCCATGGAACAGGTGGTGAACCTATTGCCATATTGCTTTAGATTATATGTTGTTCGTTATTCGCTAGCGATTAAGAAGGCTCGTGTGATTTTTGCCTACTTTATAATTTACCGTCTGGTTATATTTCATTTTAAAAAACATGTTGCGCATAAACATTTGCTCTTTGAATGGCGAGGACGTAGGAATTAATCTCCTACGAAATAATATTTTACAAAACACAACGCTTTCACAAGAAATGAATAAATGAGAGGAAGTAATATTTCCTGTTACAAATTAAATTGAACATTAGAGACACAGAAAATAGTAGATGTTAATTAAAACCATTTTCTTTTTTTTAATGTTCTGACGAAATGAGAAGACAGCAAAAATTATTTATGGAATTCTAGGAATGTATATAGGTAGGTACATATGTTTTGTAAAGCTATTCCGCAATCCATGCACCAAATGTGGTGGGATCGACTCTTTTATTTGTATCACTTCCGCCTGAACGTTATGGTATGCCAACACCTATTAAGACCAAACACTTGATCCAGATTTGTACTGTTGCATGGAACCAGATACACAGCCGTGTATCTACACTCCTAAAAACCTATTTTTATATTAGGTATACATAATTTCAGGGATAGATATGTGACAGCGACTTAGTTCAAGTAAGAGTTGATGTCTGTGTGAGGTCGCGAGCATGTAACAATGGGCAGCTGTGATCATCTAACATGTGGGGACCTTCTCTTTCATTAGAGATACACAAAGTATGAACTGTTGGTGATAAACATATTTTTAAGGCTCACAATACAATACCTACTTAAAAGTAGATCGTTTGATTTCATATAACAGTTAAGTCGTAGGTATTTAACTGTTGAGAGACATTAAAAAAGTCTATCATCTACTGACGTTTGCTACAGTTAGCGCATAAAGTTCTCTTAGCGTCCGTTTTAAAGGGTTTTTAAAATAACTCTCACATGACATAAATCTGGAGAACAATTACAGAGATGATGTGAAACGAGCATAAGGTTTAAAGAGCGATGGCAATCTTCACATTGGCTTGCCTCCAGAATGTTGCTAAGGGGGTCATGAGACTCACAAGTAAAGCTGTTCAAATGAGTAACGGCGTTGGCTGAACGCTGTACGTTTTGGGTTTTGCTAGCAATTTGCCCATTATTATTTAAACTCAAAATTAAAATAGTGAAATTTTAAACGCTTCATTTGAATGAATGTGTTTCTGCAGCAATCAGTTGTATATTTATTTAACTTAAACACGGTCACCTTGATATAAGAAACATGTTATAACAAATTTACCAGGTGTCACTTCGACTTCTGGCACACAAGTAGAAAGACAATAATAGAAATCCGTGGCGTCGCCACCCATCATTAGAATGACCAAATGGTACAAAGAATTATTGGCATTCCATTTTTATCGGATCAAATTATTCGCCCTTCTATTATACTCTGATCATTTTTATTTACCTTAGGATATAACATTGTTAGTGCCTCGAAGGAAGTCTTATTTCAGAGCTTGCAAACTCGTGGTAATAAAGAGCGTAAAAAGCTGAAGATCGGGTATCCAATATTGTCCCTCAAGTATAAAACAAAATGGAAGCAAAATAATAACGACGTCGTTGTATATTTCTCGAAGTACATTTAACAAGAATGGACGTTTTAAACTGCGGCTAAGTCTGCAAAAGAGCAGTATTGGCAGTGCTATAAGAAAATGTGTTCACGGTGACCACTGAAGTAAGTATATTCTAGCAAGTATTAATGATTCGAAAATACATTTTTTTTTAGTTTTTGGTAGGTGACATATTTATTAAATTGTAATGATTATATCAAAGGAATAAAGAACTTATATATATATCTTCACGTCAGGACTCTTACGGTGTAGACAGAGAGCACGAAATACCAAGTATCTCTATCCTTGCAGACTTGCAATATTACTTACACATTCATCACTTGCGACGGTTATCTGACGTCGCAATTGCGATGAACCGCTCAAGGTACTTCAATGTCCTATGAGATTATTATTCAAATATTCTTCAATCAATGGTGTAGGTTCCTGTGAAAAATTTTTTAGAAAATCTCGAAATAGAATTACCTCTACATATAAAGTGAATGAAATAAACAATGTTACGTGTTTTAAGTAAGAATTCATGTCCACATCGGTTATCGGACAAAACTAAGCGGTCGCAGCATTAAATCCCTTTCACCCGCTGCCATGACTATTTTTATTGCATTTTAACATGAATGCAAAATATTATACAATCTTTCTTGTATTTATATACAACAAACATTATAAAAACCGTCTAATAGTCGCCATTACTGGATAACTGACGATAAAGCGCGGCACATTACACGCGCGAACGGGCAAAAGTCATGAGATTAAGATAAAATATAGCTAATGTACGACACCGCACTTACGTACGTTCTACTGGTGCGCACATACACGTCATTATTTACCCGTTTAGATCTATCAACTTCAATGTTCACGGTGTACAATAAATTCCTAGTGAATATTTCATGTATTTTTATTTCTTTCTGGTTTGCATTTAATTGTAAATAAGTCTACATAATATTTTGTTTTGCGTATTCATTTTGTGCGACGTACTGATAATTAGAATGTATTAAATGGTAACCATACGATGGTGTTATGGTTCGCTCTTATCAGTTGTTAATTTCGTTATATACTTACATAGAATATGATATTTAGGTTTTTTTTGTAAAATACGGTTCCAGCATTATTTACATAATTAGGCAATTTGTTATATACAGATAATGTAAAATCATCAAATTCTTTTTAAATAAACCCTTCTAGATCGTCGTGTTACCGGATAATTAGCATCTCGCAATTTGATTTTCTGATTTATTTTGTTTTATCGCAGTTATTTCTATCATTGAATATTTTAGGTATAAGTCTAATTAAATAGTATTGGCATTACAGCCACGACAGGTACACGTGTTACAGACGCGAATGTACGTTTTATTCTGGAAACAAATTTTATGAAATATTCCTCCCATCAAGTTACATAAAAGCAACGTACGCAAATAGTTGTCAAATATATGTAATACCTATATGTATTCTTCAGGACACTTTTTGTTCAGCTATTGAAATACAACCTTGTAAGTTACATTTATTGAAGAGTAAAATTTCATTGCCTTCGACTGCGATTAAAATTTCCCTTAAATAAATTTCCGCTACAAATATTACGTAAACATTTATTATGTAAATGTTTTCCTATTCGATTGGCGCTGCAGTACGGCGGCCATTTATTAAAACGACTAGCGATACATGTTAAAGAGAGTGTATGGAGAGCCCATGTAGCGGACAGTAAATATATCAGCTAAACTGGGGCATTCATCTTGAGGATGGAAATAGCCTAACCTTTAAACGATTTACGAGGATGGAGAACGCCGCTTTGCCAGCAAATATCAAAATATTCAATTTTGAGAGTTCACAAACACATGTTTATGAGTGATTTTTGCACTTAACTCGCTCGCTTAGTATGTTGGGGATAAGAGGAAATTTAAACTGTTCGCAAAGATACGCGGTCAGGAAATGCAAATCGGTGCAACCCGAGTATCACTTTGAAAATGCAAATGGAGGGGTCAAAGTTAGCAAGGATTCATGCATTAAACATCCTTTTAAAACTTGAACATTTAAGGGGACACTCTCGATTCGGTCGGATATTTTAATTCAATGTACACGTTGACATACGATAACAAGGGTAACAATGAGAACAACGGACTGTATACGTTACTCGAAAAAAGGTTGTTTCTGAATATAATCATAAATTAGTAAGATAAATGAAGACTTGGCCAGTTTCTCGTGTAACTTAGCTTTTGAATAGAATTCGTGTTTGGTTATGCGAGAGGTATTTAGAAATGTTCAGTCCGCTATTTATATCGAACGATGTTAAACCTAAATGCTTCGTTATGTAAAGAGACAATGTTTGTTATTGAACACTGAATATTGAATAAGCCGAGAAACGGCTATTTTCGTTGGAAAGAAAAATGAACGTAGTCGACGTTCGACGTATTGTTTGGCACATAAAGCGAACCTTCGAAGCGCGCTGAAGTTCTGAGATACAAAATTTAATTTCTGCAAATTTGAACTTGCTTCTTTGCTTGAATACGGACCCTTTGTCGGCGATGTCCTTTATGTGCTTCAAGTTGAATTCCAGTCAATGAGAACGTCGTATTGTGCTGCATTTGTACGGCGTATTTGTACTATCTCCGAACGTGTTTTCATCTAGATATGAAGAGAATTGTTAAGGTAAATTACACAATAAGGTCAGTCTCCGCATTCTTGTCACGATTGTAGAGACCGATAACTATTTGTTTTAGTTCGTCATTGCTTGTATTTCTAACGTTATCGCTAAACAATTTACTGTGAACAGTGAATTCCGTTTCAAGCGTTTTTTACTCCTGGCGTGTGCCTTTTAATGACGTCCTTTACTTAACAATCTTGGTCACGACTTTGCGTGTTTCTGGATAGTTTATATTAGACTTAAAAAAAAGAAAAAGCTAAATGTTTTATGTATTGTAGCAACGTAAGTTTTTAGTCGTTAAATTTTAACTTTAATTTAGTATAATTTAAAAGCAGGAGAAAGTCATTAAAATAGCTGGTAAGTTTTTTTTCTACTATATCGCGTTAGCATAAATAATGATTTAAATAATAAACTTAAGTGCAATGAACGTTTACGTACTCGCGCCTGCCTTGAATATAAATTATCATACATATAACTGCCTCTGTCTTGTTGGTCAAGTGTTTGCAACCTCGAGTGCTAATCAGCGGGTCCTGGGTTCGATCCCCGGGTCGGACAAAGCATTCGACAAATTCGTCACTCCATCTAGCTGAACGGCGTCCTGTGTTACGCTAAGACCGAATCCAAAACAAGACGATCCGACATAGAATTGAAGTTATCGACATAGCTCGATGGATTAGCAGGCTGAAGTGACAGTGGGCTGGTCAGATCTGTCGCAAAACCGATAACCGTTGAAGTAGACGTGTGCTGGTGTGCAGACCACGCATTGGCCAACGTGGTGTAGAACGCCCTCCATTATGTCTAGTAGAACTTTTACACAAATAAACAAAATACAACGTTTACAAAATGTCGAGCGACAAACAATACGAATTCACGCGTCGCTGGCCGTGTTTCAGTAAATTCGCTTCTCAATAAAGATTATGAGTACTTCACTGTTTTTACGAGTATTCTTGCGCAGTGGTACATTAAAATATGAGAGCCATTGAAAGATGCCACTAGAAATAAATGAGAAAAAGAATTCATGGGAAATTTGTTAAATGAAAATTGTTAAAACATGAAGTACAGTACTTTCGTTTATTGTACTTCATTACTATACAGAATGAATGATTGTCATATCTCTATTTGAGGTGCCATAACATATACTTGTCATACATACAATTGGGAAATGATATTAACAATAACCAGACACGAGCCAGGTTATCCAGTAGTTCATGAACCTGACTGTTGAGCATAAAGAGCGCAACCAGTCAATCAGAATCTTTTAATCGCTTTTAGACCCTTATCAGAAGACTCGCTAAGAACTTAAGCTATTTTTTTATCACGCTTACGTTTTCAATTCCTTTTTTTGAGATGTTATTTTAAGTGGACTATTACAACAATCTCAGTGAAATCTAATTTACAGTGTAAATTTCTTTTACACCAAAATTACTGTGACATTTGACAAATTACGCGTCATTGGACGTGACGATGACATTGCATGTATTCAGGAACTTACTATATGTCATATCCCATGCTGATTTATGATATAATATTGTTATACCTCAGGCGGTTGCCGTATATTAAATGTTTATAGAAATGAAGTCGTTAAAACTAACTCAATGCCAAAGTTTATTACTAAAATATAGCGTGACTCCAACTGATTGTGTACGTTGATTCCCGGCCCTCGGCTTGTTATCTTCGCGCAGGAAATAAAGCTTTCTAGCCAGTAGTAATTGTTAGAATTTATTTAAGGTGAGCGAAGCGTGCTCCGAGCGATAATACCGGTGGGCGTGTATTTCAACGTTTAGTATGAACACAATTCTAGTTCCTTACATTGTTCGGTTAAATATGATTACCGCTTCTTACACGTACTGTTGTTATGTCAAAAGGGTATTAACGTAAAGATTTCTAAGAGAAATAAATATTGTCGTAAATTTTTACGTCTCGTTTAACAAATAAAAGTAATGAGGCGTAAGTTACTTAATGCTTAAGTTGAATTATTAACGCGTGTAACGTATTTATATTTTACTTTTTTATCTGAATAAAAATCTAAATAAAAAGGTTCATTCTTCAGTACAACTTGAAATAATCATTGCATCATTCATTAGTTTAAACTAATCCTATGAAACTATTTATTAACCCTTTAGGAGTTGAATAAATTCCGTAAATAGAAAAACTTGACATTTAAACTAATCCTATGTAACTATTCGTCTGTTTATTAAGATACTTTAGGAGTTGCATAAATTCCGTAAATAGAAAAACTTGACATTTAAACTAAAACTTGGGACCCATATCCCAAGTTTTAGTTAAAAATACCCGTGTATTTTTAAGTTTTTAAACAAAACGTCTGTTTATACCTACGTCTACGCTTTATTTTCCTGATAAAATTTGTAACTAGGACCTTACTAGGCACTTAAAAAGCAATGCACTAATATATATATAAATGGTACCGCTTGGTTTTAGAGAGCCCAAAAGCTGTGTAAAATTGGGCTGCGTGCAACAACACTTCTATTTTGCAGACTTTCTTTATTACGTTAGTAACGACGCTTTGATCCTAGATGGCGCCACGTATAACTCGTTTTAGAATACGAAGCTCAATGGTATTATCATTGCAATTTAGCTCTTAGAAAAATTAAGATATTTTAAGAAAAGCACGAATGAAATTATTAAAAAATCTTTTTGAAGAAAGAAAGAGTTATCTGAAGGAATTACGTAGTTACAACTATAAGCCAGAAAATTTGTTTTTTTTTATTCGATACTAAAAGAAACATGCATTCATTTATTTAACGATTCAATCCATTCTCATCTGCAGCACACTTAGTTGTTTACGCGAGTATTTTAAAACTTGTGTAGGTACACTTCTACTTTCCGTAGTAAAACACGGCGTGATACATTTAATGATTCTCCTCTTTGAGGTACGTCTCATTAGTGGGAGAAGCTCTGTGAACATGAATAATAATTTTGTACTTCATGTAACGCTTTGCTGGTTTGCGTTTTTTACGATTCTAGCTTTATTTTCAAGTACGAATTTTATGTCCCTTCGCTTTTCGTTCGTACGAACGTTGCAACGAAATACGTCTGTCTGTATTACATACATATGTATGTCTACACGTATGTATGGGCTTACTCGCTCCAAAGCTCTTATTATAAGATGATAGGGATATGTAAGGTGTTTAGGTTTACTTAAATTGTAGTTCTGCTGCGTTATCACAAATAATGAAATAATATTTTTGGACATCTCCACCCATGGCCATCTGTTATCAAACCAAGCATCAAAAGGACTTGTGTTATGGTGAGCAGATCGCTGATAAACTAGATATATACACACATAAATATTTTGTACACCCAGTCACAGAACTAATACTTATGCTCAACACACAAATATATATTCTGGGTGGGATTCGAACCTACGACCCTCCGTGCAAATGTCAGGTTCAGTAACCACTGCACCAATGGGCCAGTTAAACTCCAATTCCAAACTGAAGCCCTGGATTGGGAGGTAGAAATCTAACTACTGCGCTATTTAAATTAATGGATTTATTTTATTACGCAATATTTATTTCAAGCAATGATTTTCCAAATATATATGTATATCTAAGTTTGTTTGATATAAATACACACGCATATTTTACGTGCCAATAATGAGTATAATTTAATGAACGCTCCCAAATTTTACATCAACTGATGTAGACTGATTTTGTTCTGTATATTTTATTTTATTCCTAGCATGTGTTTCTCTCTTTGAATTAATTGAATGTTTCTTTATTATTATTATTTGTTTTAGCAACGTTACAATGTGAATGTTTTAGCTGATTATTGTTTTATATTTGATTTCTTGTTTTTTTTTACGTTTTCATTAAATAATAAATTATTCATTCACTAATTCACCTGCGGATTTGTGTGCATCGTGGAACTATGCGTACATACATACTCAGGGAGCCCTGAGGAAAGTACAATATCAAATAAGGCCTAACGTCCATTTTGACGGTAAATTGAATTCGAATGGCGAAGAATCTCGTTTAAACCCACGGTAAATAGCGAGTCGTCAATGGGCAGGGATGTGAAAAACATTTAGGGATTCAATCCACCCTTTTGCCTTTTCTGCAAATTAAATGAGAATATATTTAAGGCGGCGACACGGCTTTAGTTTGCCTGCGAATTTATCGATTGCCATTGAAACTGCTGAGTCCACAGAGTAATAACGAGGGCACTTTTAAAGGGACGAAAAAAACAATTTTAACCCGAACAGAAATTATTTTTAGCGCATGAGTGAACTGAGCCGCTTTTTACGATTCCGTATTGAGTGTCGTTTGGGCATTTTATCGTAGCTTGTCAGTAAATTGGAGTTCTACAATGCTTTATAACCGTGGACCCTAAGTTTTGTTCCGTAATTTAGATTGCATTTTAATATTCTATTCCCTTGACATAAGGCACAAAATTGCGTGGCAACCTCTCCCCCTTTAATTTGATGAATCGAGTGCTTTCTAGTGTACTGTGATGTAGGTAAAATCTTCACTTTGGAAAATGTGCCCCGGAATACAAAAGGGTGCAGACATCGTAAATAGATAGGGTATAGTTATAGACCGCCTGTTCGTTTCAGTTTGAACATTAAACCCGTTTTTGGGGTGTTGTGAAACTTTCTTAAGTAGCTCGAATATGATTAAACATTTATAAGAATCTGTATAAAATTAATGAAAATTGAGTATAACAATAACTTAAAAACAAATATTCTGGTTATTTCTTACGTAATATCCGTAAAAATTTAAGGCGAAACTCTGCACTAAAGTTTCTTATAACGAAACGCCTGACACCACTGGACTGGACGTGCGCGTACATAGAAAGCAGCCGAAAAGTCTAACTGTACATTCAGTGTCACGTACGATTAAACATCGATCGAACTAACAATTTAGCTTCAAAATTGTAATGTACATTCGATATGCAAATACATTTTATCTGATCGGTCACTTCCGGTCACTTCGTAGCACAAAATATCCATTACCGATCCAATGGAACTTGCCATTGAACTCCAATAGCAATGAAAAATAATTGCAACTGTAAAATGGGGACGGTACACGACAGAAATGGTGGGTTAATATCGCCAAATGAAACTTTTCTCTCGTAAATCGGCAACAAAACGGATTTAAAATTTAGATACAGTTCGATTTCTGCGCTTGCCGAATACTTCGAAGGAAATTGATTTTATTCGGAGTTTGCATCGAGTAAATTTGGCTGTGTAACTATTGCCTACGATGCAATAAATTTTATGCATCCAATCCCGTGTCAAGTTATATTCGGTTCGTTGCACTCGCGGGCGAGGGTTTTAGATGTGCTTTGCGTATTTTTGATTGGATTTATAAAATTATTTCAATACAATTCACAATGCAATATTCATTCGTTTTCAATGAAATCAACGATTGAATGGCACATTATATAAACGTTGTACATTATATAAACGTTGCTGGAATGATGTGCGAGATAAAAAAAATATCCAATAATGTATTTGTTTCAATATATTCTCTACATGCGAACTGAAATGACAAACAAGTGCTATTGTAGAGGCTGCGGTAACACACAGAGCAGTAAATTAATCAAATTCCCTTTGAATTTACAGGTCAATTTTAACTACATTCACATTTCTGCACATATTCAAAACAAATGAGTTAAATAAATTATGTATAATGAAACATGATATAAAACAATTTTGTGTCAATGATATTTTCTACACTGGTCGACCAACGTTTCGAACAGCCGACCGACCGGAATGCCGTTTAATTAAAAAATATTTGTTTGAATTTAACACATTGTAGTTACGCTTCAATTTGTTACCACAAAAATGTAAACCGCTGACGCGTTGATCGTTTGTGGGGTTCGAATAGTTTGGTCCGACGTACATACAAGTTCGCAGTAGTTACTCGTACAAGTGACCGTTACCACCCATGGAGCCTTGCATCCGACCGCGAACAGGACTGAAGAAATGGGGATTTTTCATATCATTAGCTTGGTTAAAATAAAAAAAATAATAATCGACCCATTTGTCATTCCACTGTTGGAATATGGGTCTCCTCTCATATTGAGAGGGTCAA
>DWEE01003571.1:0-10385 GCA_018245755.1 Parelbella macleannani
CACTAACCGCATATGTACCTACCTACCTACTTGTTTTACCTTTAACTAGTACTAAAAAAAATCCAATTCCTTCGCACAAAAATACTGTTCAACTTCCTTTGATATATGTATGTATATATACGTTACACACAAAACCTAATTTTATCAATGAAATGTCCCTATCTAATTTCAATTCAACTCATCCAGGTCAAAAGCCTCAACCAAATGAACTGGAATATCCCTGAAAGTGACATTACTATATGGAAATGAACTTAAATCCTATTTCCATTGAAACAACTGAACCACAAGCTGTATTTTATCGACAC
Organism: Parelbella macleannani; assembly: GCA_018245755.1. Classification (NCBI taxonomy): domain Eukaryota; kingdom Metazoa; phylum Arthropoda; class Insecta; order Lepidoptera; family Hesperiidae; genus Parelbella; species Parelbella macleannani. The sequence goes on from DWEE01003571.1 coordinate 306, forward strand.
CTATTATCCCAATGAAGTTTTAGGTTATAAATTTGTGTAGGAGGCCTACAAAAGCTTAAATCATGAACTATTTTGCTAATTGCCTCGTTGGTCAATTGGACGCAAGCGCGATTACTGATCGTGAGATACTGGATTCGATTCTCTTATTAGGTACTGCTGAAAATTTCTAACTTAAAACTCCTCGTAGTAGATCGGAGCATAGATCTGTACACGATGTATGACAACAGGCTTATCACCTATGTATACTCCTGTATCTACCTCTTGGGGAAAACTCAGGCGTGATAATTTGTTATGTTTTAAATACAGTATATAATAAAACTTATTTATTATTTAATAGACATTCAACTTTTTTTTTTCACATTTTTGACACACATAAATCTTTGACTACTTTAAGGATTGAATTATTTTAAAATTTCAAGTAGTTTAAATGCAAAATTTCAAATAAATGAGTTTTACGATCTCTAAGAAGTGTGAACTCTTTCACCCGATCTTGACCAGCGTTTTAAAGTTTTATACGCCTTAACCCGTCTCATTTTAGGAGGAGACCCGTGTCCAACAATGGAACGATAAAAAGGGTCGATGATGATGACCAAGAATAGCAAGAAATCATAAAGCATAAATCATTTATTTTATTCGTATCGTTTCCTTATTTAGCTTTCGACCCTTGTCAGCAATTTAAATATTAATAAACATGTAAATTTATAACGTCCCGAACTTTCTAATACCCTGCCATCCCAGTTTCACAAGGAAATTAACACTGTTTGAAAACGTAAGCTTATGCCATTTACATATAAAAACGTAACATCATGCCTGTAAGTCCCAAAGAGGTAGGCAGAGGAATTTAGTACGCTCCCACGTAACACCAGTTACGTTTAAGTCCCATCGAATAGGTGGTGAACCTATTGCCATACATCGGGCACAAATCCAGACTCCGAGTCACTGTTTGAAATTCTAAATTAGAAAAATCCAATAGTACCCGACCCGGGTTCTGAACCCAGAGCGTCCCGGTCGGCAGTCACGCTTGCAACCACGCAACCAGCAAGGATTTTTTTTTTATTTAATATAGGCTATTTACATTTATTTATTTACAGTTAATAAAACTCTTTATCTAGGGTGTTTCTTTAAATATATAGGTTATTACTTCACGGACATATTACATCACTTAGGCATATTTCCAGAGCTGTGTATCAATGTAATTATGGTTTACAGATGCTAGAAGTCTAATGGTTCGTGAGGTACCACTATAGATGTGACTAATGAGAGATAAAACTTAAATGTAATTTTATTCATTGATAGACTATGTTTACGGACTGCATTTTTATTAAAGCTCAGATGACGCGCGTGTTCCTTTGTTGCTTCTACATATAACACGCGACAAATACGTTTACTTAGTTTATTATACTTCCCAGGGGCAGTAATAGTTTCGAAATCAATTAATATTGCTACATCTGCGCCACAGTTACGGGTTTAATGGCTCAATAAGGCATTAGCATAGCAATGCAGTTAACATTTTTGCTCGATACTAACAACACTATAGAGAGCTGTAGGCTCGTCGTTTAATTTTAACGCACCAGTTACCGCACGTCACAGCCGTAAATGGAACAGTAGTATTACAGTAATATAACAGTCTAGAACATTCTACTGGTGGGACACGATCTATCCATCTCTTTTCTTTATCTTTGCAAGCCAAATATATGGATATTGCTTAACTACGAGTATATATAACATTTTTATTCAATACGGTTGCACCATGGAAATTTTGTAGCTCTCTATTTACTTTAGAATGCTTCTATTTATTCAAACAGAACACTTTAAAACCGGAACTCGTTGAAAACCCCACCATCACTTCGATTAATTACTAACATAATTGAATACGACCAATTAATCAGAATCGGTCTACAATAACAAACGTTTAATACGAATTGGCTAAAATCGATCAAGCGCTAGTAAATCGCTTATATCGAAGTTGGTAGATTAAACTAGCCATTTGTTGAGTTTGGGAGCGGTGATTTAACGAAATAAATCCTCGTCTGCAAACGGATTTGTTACGACCAATCGACGAGTTGATTCATCATTGTCTTCACATAAACAGAATAAGCTTCACTGGTATAACTTTATTCGCGTACGTCGTGTTGTTATCTACGAGGAAATCATCTTTTTTCCACAAACAATGGCTGAAGCGAGCGTGTACTTGCGTCTTTGTTTTGCGTTCGCCGCAATTTGATCGGAAACAACTGCTACAATTTCGTTATAGAAATTATTACGGTTCCAATTGAGCGTAACGTAAGAAATTCTTTATGTGTAAATATTATATAAGCTTAATTAGAGTGAAATTCTACATGAGAGCACCCGCAGATGAGACGCTGCACGAACTAAACCTGAGGATTAAGAAAGACCATATATGTACATTGTACATATACCTACATATATGTAATATCACGTGAACCAACAAACACTTTAGAAAGATAGTGGAATTTTGATAGTGCAATAGTTTAAAAATAAACTAAATTAAATGAAAATAAGCCGTGATCGCCTAGTTATATAAGTCGAGCCCTCCATCAAGATTGTACTGAAATGAAATTTTGACGCGCACCTTTTTACAAAATTATGTACATTAGATAGCACTTGCTGTAACGGCGGAGGAAAACGTTATGAAGAAACCAAAACACCTTCGAGCTTTCCATATGGATTTCTACAGCGTGTTGAATTGGTCCCGCCGTGGCCAGCGTGGCAGATAACGACTCTAATCATATTTTAATATGATATTAATGACGATAATGACGACGACAATTTTTCATTGCTGGTATTAATTTGACTTATCACCAAATATTTACCGTGGAAATAAATAAATCCGTAATTCAAGCATGTCTGAAAGTAAACACAGCACATTATAAGTATCGCGGAAAATATCAAGTGACATCCATTATCTGGCGCCATTGAGAAGGGTCTGGACTGTGCTTGTTTAACTCGTATTCATGTGTATGTATGTGTATAGTCACATTGATAGCTGATATCGTGCTCGTCGGGCTTACCTAATAAATGCATCAGTTTTCTCTATACAAACTCTTTAGTACTAAAACATATTTCTACATATCCAGATCTTATAAACATAACAAAAACTTCGATTTGTACCGTACACTGTGTGCAGTATTTGAATGTACCCCATGAAAATGAATTTAGTTAAAGAAGTCATTAAAATATGATCATATTGTAATGTACCTACGCAACACTCTACGTATACCAGAGCAATCCGAATTATCGCTTGCAACATATTCGTAACCTCAGCTTTTCATATATCAACAATTAATTCCTAAAACTCCCTAACTGACATTGAATCGAGAATCCATTTAAAGATGGCGTGGCGTATTTATTTGAGTACAACGACCTCAGTCGATAAATAACGTACCTAATTGCAATGTTATTACGTCACGGTGAACCAGCTGAAGTACATTTTTTCTCAACAACTTTATTATCTTTACATCTCCCGGCAATTTTAAGAGCGAGTCATACACGGGTCCGACATAATGGAAAGCACTTGAATCTTGACGAAGGGAAATTGCGGTCCCGTCAAAAGAAACACCAGAATGAAACAACTTTGTCTATTTCGAGTATACAAAAGGCAAGCGAAATTTTTACGTAGCTAATTTAAACGCCGTTTCATATGAAACGGTGTCTTTTATGTCTAAAATATATGTAGGTTTACTAATAGGAAGATAGTACAATATGTAAATATTTAATGAGCTGATAATTTTTTTAAGCTGAGCATTGACCATTGCATAAAGTCTATCAAAATAATAGATCCTAAAGAGGTTGACGCCAGTTGATGAAATTGTTAAGGTTGAAGAACTCCAAATACATCATCATTATTATCATTCATGTTATCGTTTTATTGTTGGACACGGTCTCCACAGATTGCCAAGCTGGCCAAGTGCGGATTGGTAGACTTCACGCCCCTAAGAGAGGACTTATGGAGAACTCTAAAATGTTTAAGTTCCATCGTGATAATTTCTTGCACCGCTTCAGCAAATGACATTTAATCTTAAAATGAACTTTGGTTGTCAAAATCGCCAAAATCTACACCCAAAACCCTCGGAGAGAGACACTAAATTCTGTATTCCTAGACTATCGCTGCTTCATATAACGTTTTTTATATTTACGCTATTATAACACTGTATCGACAAATAATACATAGGTAAGGAAACAAACGTAAATAAAGCCGAAACGAAAAACACGAAAAGTTTACAACAAAACATCAGATACTTACATACTTACGTAATTATTGCCTCACAATAAGCTCCGGGGAAAACAAAGCGGAAACAAATGGCATGCCCCGTGCACAATTTGTACGTCCGCCCTAATTCCCCTTAACACACGCTTAACAAAGGTGGGTAAAGTATAGGCGCTTAACTCATCATACCAAACTTCTTGTTAAATACGAGCCCTGGATTCCCACTGGGCTCCGGACACCCGACGCAACTAACCACGTAGATTTACCAAACACAACTCAATTGCTAAAATGGCTTCCATAAAGCTGCTTGATTTCCGCGAAAGTGGGTGATCAAAAATTATAACCTGTGTAGAATGGTATGAAGTAAACCGTGGAAAGGCTCGTTTGAGCTGTAAAGTTCAACAGGACCAGCAGCAGATATAATGCTTGGTATAAAACATTTGAGCGTGTCACCCTATAGATATGTACATCAATGATACAACAACTTCAAATAAATCGCTAGGTCTTTTTAATGAAAGAATAACATATCCCTACAGTCTATCATTATCTTTTATATAAGAGTAAAATGAATTATCCCGAATTGATTAACATATTACTTTATGAATCGAACATAATATTCATAGTATGCTACTAAAAAATTCATGAAGCGAATTGAAAAAATATTGATAGAGCTTAATCAGTTAATAGCTTTAATACAGATTGGAAATGCAACTCACCTCAAAGTGGAAATCGATTCAGTTAATCAATACGTATTTAACATAAGCCTAATTGAAAATCACCTCCCGTAGGTAGGGTTTATATTGTCTACTTTTACATACTATTAAAGAAATATAACAATGTCATGATATTACTCCAATATACCGAAAAATATCGTAAAATATTATGTTCGGGGATTATACTATAAAAAGGATAATTCTCAAGCGACATTATATATCAGAATGAAAGAGGGCTGCAAAAGACAACCATTTAAAACAAACACCAGTAAGTCACATCGAGGTCAGCAGGGTTTGGGAGGTCCGCGTTACGAAGATAAGTAGAGGCAAAAAGCTAAATGTAATTCTCTACATCGATCCTATCTCGGGACTGTAACGGTCTTCTGTGTCCCGAAACTTTGTTATAAAGATTGTTCCATGATTCTATCGGATGTTATTTTGTTTAACGATTTTTATTGTTTCCAATTTGGACTAACGTAAACGGTAACGATAATGTTTGTGGTGACTTTGTTGGTGAGTTTGATCAGTAGGTAATTTGTTAAAGCTCAAAGCTCGCATACTTTTTATTTATTGTTACATTTACTTTGATGTGATACATTATTTAAAATCACCATAATGTGATGTGACATAGTTTTTCCTGTTACAACTTTTTGGTGCCGTTTCAGCTAGTACCTACCAAATCGAGTTCATGAAAAAACCCGAAATCCCTTCTGAAATACATACATGGTATAATATAAATCTTTAATCGTTATTATTTATTTAGTATGTTGTACAGATCTATCTCTACGGCATTTGTGGTCTCTGTCATGATTCTTTAATAACAATGAGTTTGAATTTCGACCGGAAAACGTAAACTTTAGGACCTCACAGGAAAATTGACGAATCTCATTTCAATACTGCGGATCAAAAGCCAGAACAAACATAAATTTGAATCTGGAAAGAATATAATTTCGCACCATTGCTGGGAGTTTAATGCGATAAAACGTATGAACATTTTCCGGTACCTCAATTTGACGAGGCGAAATATTTCCTTGAATAAATCCCAAATTTCGTGATAGGTGTTTTAAAGCGAATTTTCGCTGACCTCAATTGCGGTCAGATGTATCTGAACTTAGTTTCGGCGCGGCTTATTTACGATAAACTTCATTCAGAGGGAGATTGTCGGAAACAAACAACTTGTTCTTCTAAAAATCAATTAACGTCACTTTAGAGTTTTCGCTCGCGTCTCAAAATGATATTAAGTTATTGAACACTATTTTCACTATTAAAACAGATTAAATGATGATCCTTCACACACGATTTCTTTAAAGACGGTTCAATTGTAATTATTTCTAATCTTGAAGGTTGTACATAAGTTAAAAAGCAAAACAAAAGTACGAGTGTGATCACATAACAAAATGACTGAAAGGAATTTAGAGAGTTTTTAGGGTACAAATTCCATACGTTGCTTAAGTTATAACTATGGTTTCTATTAATAAATATATTGTAATAAAGTTTGAGTAAAAAACTTATCTTTTCTGTTATCGTAATAAAACACTTTTATCACAAATGGTACCTACCCTACTCAATCTTGAGAAATTCCGTGTCAAAACTTTTTTTCAGAAACTTGGCAGGGAAAAGTTTAATATTATGTTGGACTTCCAAAATATAAACATTAACATTTAGTTCAGAAAATTGGAAATACTTTATTTATAAATAATTCTTATATTTTAAAGGTTAAATCATAATTATAATGCCTAAATATGGTTTACTGGGCCCGATCAAGTGACAAATATTTTTTTAATTTAATCCAGTTCTAACAGTTCAAGGCATCCTTTAAAATAGTAGGATATAATATGGTTTATACTATTTATTTTGTTCTTTCCATTTGCTTGAAACAATGTTTTACCTAAATACCCAGAAAAACTTTCCGTGAAAGTTTATCAACACACCAAAACAAGTTATATGTACAAAACCCGTACGCCAAAGTTTACAAAATTTGTAAACCTCAAGTTTACAAACCTAAAATATTCTCATAATAAATACTGTAGTTTTCCCTTTTTTAGAACTTTCGAGCCGAATAAATGCGACGGTTGGCTAAATGCCTTGAAATTTAAATTAAAACATTATAACTGCGAACTAATTGGTGAAACGTGGGGGTGTACTACACCCCTCTGCCTACCCCTTCGGGAATTACAGACGTGATGTTAGTTTTTATAACTGCGACCAATACAAGGTATAATGAATAAAATGTGTTTATGGATTACAATAGTATTGTCCCATTTATTTATAAAAAACCTGTGCACACATACATGTAAGCACTCATCATCAGACAGAATCATCACACTACGATTATGAACAAAAGGCCGCGCTGAAAACTTATCAACCCCTTACAGAATCTTAATACAAAAACGGAAAAGCTTTCTCATTCGTTGTAATCAACGTAGTAAATTTAACGCAAGATTAATTAATATCCATGAAATTTATTATAATTTTTATCCTCGTTAACATCTTTAAGTAATTAGTGAAACGGTTCATGGTTGTCCGACCAAGTGATCTACGATCGGGGATATTTTGCGGAAATTGCCGTAGTTTTTTTATAGTAAGGTAGGACACCGTTTGGCTGCGATCCCGCCGGACGGAAAACGCAGATGCTTCCTATGATGGATCACGCATGCCAAGGAAAACCTATTGATATTAGCTGTAAGAATCCTAAGATATATCAATTATTCTATTATATAAACAATGGATAAATTTGATATTATACTTACATATATTATATATATCTTAACGCCAAGTCCTTAAGGTGGGCAGAGAGCACAAAATGCCAAATATATCAACGCCAATTTGAAATTATATTTTGCATATAATCTCAATTATCAAAGTAAAGCCGTTAGATAAAAAGTATATGTGAGATCGCTATAGAAGTGACGGACATGTATCTACAACAACTAGACCTCTAGGCTCTAAATACAAACGAAATACGAACTAAATACGAACTCAATTTCGAATTTGGAATTCAGAGAAGCGCTTGCGCCAGAGTAAAAGTAGGACTTTTAATCACACATTATGAAACGGCGACCAAATGAATGATATTCCCAAGAAACACTGCTATTTCACGTAATGCTTATATAATACATACGTGATCTTCCATATTTTACGAGCGGGCGACATTACATTAGTTACACAGAAGCGCGCTACCTCCCAACAGATGAAACTACTGAAGGTAGAATATCTTCTAACAATCCCTACTTATCATAATTTACTGGGCACTGGATAGTTGAGAATACGTTTGACCTACATATATGGTATTACAATTACTTCAAATGTTAAAAGCAAGATAGGAAACATACATACGAGAACTCAAGGTTATATCCAACAGTTTCTGTATGTTTACAATACCTACATCAAATTCTTAGAATATAGATATCTGTCTTTGTCCCGGTTCGCGGGATGAATAAATATATAACTACAATTCTGCTAACCAAAAGAAAACTAAATATATATTTATTATAATGTATGTCTCCAATTTTATATATGTATCGAATATAGAGCATAGAAAACTTAAAAATAAGCAGTAGGACATGCAACAAATATTTTTCTACGTTTTTTTACTTTTGTTAATGTAAATTTAACGTTCTTTTTGTTGATGCAAGTGTAACTGGTACAGTCAGTAGAGGTAGAGATAGACGTACATTCTTGGATCAAATCGGAGTCAGCTAAAAAGAAGGTCGAGTCAAAAGGTCCCTCATAAGAAGAGCATGTATGACGACTTTAATGAATCTAGAGGAAGCGAAAGCAATCTGCTAAGGACGCAGCAAGTGCAAATCCTTAATGTCTGCCTATCTCCATAGGAAATAGTCGTGATAATATATTTGCATGTAATATAAATTTTATGATACAAATTAGAAGGAGATATTTACGTATATTGTACAAATATAAATTGGAACTTAAAAAATATCTAGTGGTTAGACTTCAATCGCACATTCCATGGGTCTTTGGTTCAAATCCTGGCACTCATTACTGATGATTTATGAAGTATATAACCTGCCCTCGACTAGCGTGGCAGACTGTGACCTTAAAAGTTTTGTGAGACGAATGCGGCATCAGGAATAAAGAAACAATATAAGAGTTGGTGATAATGATAATGATATTATGATAAGACGCCCTGTATCAATTATCGTTACTTAATCATTAGTGGTATTATTCACGCAGCACTTGTTCTTCCTTATACTTTGCCTTAGAAGCAAATAAGTATTTTAATATATTCTATTCCCTAAATTGCTCAACAGCGTATTGAGGTGATGAGATAAATATCATTATGTGTATAGGTTGCTTTATGTCAATTTAAACTATTATATAATTACCGACTGACTTTGGCAATTCGTTTGCGATATCACACCTGTTTATTAGTAATATCAAACGATGTTGTAATAAACTAGCCTTAACTAACTTATGTTGAACATTTTGGCGTCTATAAACCTCGTCTATAGACTATTGATTAAATTAGAATGATATCAGAGCGTAATTAAAATTTGTAAACAGCGTCTCTGTTGCCATCATTGATATTACTCAATTGCTTATTTAATGTATAGTAAACAATATTATATCGCTTAAACTGACATCAGTGCGAAATATATTGAAGGATTCGATTAGGTACATTTAAAAGTTATTGTAGTGTAATTAACATTTAAAAATAAAACAGATAAAAAAGATATAAAATAAGACAATAAAGAAGATTAAAAATCTAACTAACATAAAAAAACTCAATCGTACACTCATCGAGGACAGTTACAATATATTTTAATTTGTATAATAAGTAACCATTCTGATATTCTTCTTCGAATATACCTACATATATGTACTATTAATTGACTGCCTTGTTGATCTAGTCGCTACAAGTGCTGACCAAGAAGTCCTGGGTTCGATCTCCGGGTGTGGGTATTATTATGGTTTTTTAACATGAAATTTTTGGTGATAGCTCAGAGTCTACATATGTGCATGGTGTATGGAAATAAGCTCACCTCAAATTCCATGGGAGTTATAATGTAAAGGTAATGGGAACTTATTATAATAAATTCCCGTCTCTTGTTATTTTTACGTGTAATACTATTGAACTGTATACAGTTCAATAGTATTACACGTAAAAATAACAAGAGA
>DWEE01003572.1:0-10385 GCA_018245755.1 Parelbella macleannani
CCTTTATGGAACAGGGACTAAGCCTATTGCCATAAGGCGGACACAGATACAGACTCCGTGCTACCGCTGGGAATTTCAAGTTATAGAACAGCTTGCTGGAACGTGAATCGAACCTACGTTCTCATGATCAGCAGTCACGCTTGCAACCACTCGAGCAACGAGGCAGGTTTTAAATTACAAATATATTATACTTATGTTTATTAATATAATTATTATATTTACAATATTTCTGTGTATGTTTTAAATTAAAACAATACATAATGCCACTCAGTCCGAACACGTTTCGAATAACATGTCAACTTAAGTAATACCGGACGTTGAATGTCAAATCAAATGAAACGTATAGTTAAATAGGAATAAAAGTAATTTACGAGGCCTTTTTGTACTTTCTTCGTGAATATTACATGAAATTTTTAAAACACGATGGAAGCCTTTAAGATACTGAATAAACAGCTGATAATTTACAAATTGCAAAAACAAATTATAGAAAAACTGTTCCAGGGAACGCCCACTAGATTGTTTTACTATACCTGTATGAATAAAAAAATTATTATTATTAGAACATTATGTCAGGTTTCTTACAGAGTAGACAGAGAGCACTGAGCCTCGAATACCTCAGTCCTGACAGACCTGCCGTACTTAATAAAATACCGCAATGAAAAATATCTGTGTCCAGTTGTAGAACATAAATAGACTGCAGCTGAGCAAACACATTGTTGCTTAAATCCTGTAAATCCTGAAACCTGTTCACAGCTGAAGTTGCTCCAACGGTGCGTGTACGGAGAACTGAAATTAACGTTTGTTCACCATTGTTCGAGATGTTTCTAAACTCAACGATTTGCGGCAACACCAGTGCACTCCAAATGCTATTTAGTTCGCTAATTGCGAATGTTCTTGATTGTAATTGAAAGGAAGAAAATGATGAACACCAAGCGCAAGGGAATTGTATTTAATGTACTAGATTAACGTAGTATCACGCCTGTAATCCCCAAAGAGGTAAACAGAGGAATGTAGTACACTACCACATTTCATCAGTTACCTTTACGTCCCATGGATTAAGTGGTGAGCCTTTTTCCATACACCGGGCACTGATCCAGACTCCAAGTCACTACTAGAAATTCTAAATTAGACAAATCCAATGGTAGCTACTAGATTAAATTGATTGTATGTTAAAGCAATAAAATATTTCTTTTTGATCGAGAGGACAATTTTTATATGAGAGATGATCATATACGAGTATGTATTACTTAAGTCACATGTGGTTTTCTTATTTTCTAAATAGAGTCGGGTCTATACGAGTTCTGTACGTATATAATCAAGTGGATAAACGCTCGCGAAACTTTTATTAGTAAAAGATCAAAAACAGAAGAATATCGGCTGGAAAAGTCACGGAGTAATATAGAGAAAGAGAGAGCGAAAATAAAAACATTTTTATTTTCTCTTACAACCTAAATAAAATTAGTAACAGAACTAAGAAAAAAAATAATATTATAACGCCTGGTCGCTTACGCTATAGGCGGATAGTACCGAGCGCCAAATATCTCTATCCGTTCAATCCTCACAAGCATCTCCTATATTTATCACTTTTTTCAATGAGAAAACCGTAGAATTCACAAATATTTTATCGTACACCGTGAAACTAGATTTCTCACAACCATGAACACGGAAGAAGAAAATTATAGAGAAAACACACTTGCGAAGGCAATTTGTGTTGAAACAAAGTTTACAATCACGAAACGGCTAATTACTGTTTGAGTTGCTCCTCGCGTCGTGACACTAACAAGGTGTGTTTCGCTGATAAGGTTAGACAAGGAGTCTTGTTAAGTAATAGCTTAATCGCGCGGACGTCACGAGGCGGGGCGCTTGACTGTGGCCCACAACTTACTTGCCTCTAAAATGTTGAATTGCCAACATTAAGTGTTATTGGATTTTGTAACTTTAAATTATCGGTAACAGCACGGAGTCTGGATTTGTGCCCGGTGCAAAAGACTCACCCTCTCTTACATGGGACGTCATAACTGATGTCAAATAGAATTATTACATTCCCCTGCCTACCGCTTCAGAGAATTAAAGACGTGATCTTATGTAATGTTGTTTTATTAAAAAGTAACACCGGACAACCAGTCTACACTACGCTACTACTGGGAATTTCATGTTAGAAACGCCCTGCAATATTTAATACGCAAAAATACCCAAAATCGAACTGAGGACCTTTTGCTCAGCTGTTACGCTTGCAATTTCTAAACCATCGGTCAGTCGATCGAGACCAGATTGATTTGTAAAACAGAAATATACATAAAGTTGATAACTTATATTTATAGTGAAAACTCCAATAAATCATTAAGAACATAAGCCACCCCACTAAAAATCTCCAATCCGATACAACGTAAAATCTGCAATAAATTATTAAAACCGTAAGCCACACCAGAGCGCTTAAAAATGATTTTATTAAGCGATATTCTGCGGAAGACAGGATAAATTAAAACGTTGCCAATTCAACGCGAACTCGCGCCCGGTAGGCGTTGGGAGACATTTACGATTGCCGTTTTATGTTGTTCAACGCTACTCTATTATATCCAACATATTGATAGATCCTAATGTAACAGCTTTACAAATGAATATAGCATAGTATTTAAAAGGAATGTGTTTTGTTTAACAATTTTCATCACATGTCAGTAAATAGATTATAAATTCACATTCCAATAATTATTAGTAAAAACATTCATTTAGAATAACCTCAAAATATTGATTTGGCATATTACAATGTATATAATATGCAATAGTAGAAAGAAACAAAAGAGTCGTAACGTAAATTTTTATACTAAATTCATATAGTATATTATGTCATTATTTAAAATATATGAGTATTCATTTTGCTCTCGATACTTTAGTCTCCGTGCGAATTTGAATAAGATTGGACGAAATCCCAACAGAGCCGTGATATAAGATGTACGACCTAGATACGGTAATAATGTGTTGCTCTTTACAATGTAGCTATGCTCCAAAGACTATCGTAAAATTTCAAGTCTAAGCACGTAGTCACGGATAGTTAGACAGTTCTCACATTTCTTCTGCAGCTGAAACAAGAAGACTTCATTCCTAACGGATTAGGTTATCTGAGTGGAACAGGAGCATTTAAGATATGCTATATTTGTATATGTGAACTGATATTACATTTGATCCGGTCGTTTTTCACATATTTTTGTAAGTACTTTACTGTAGAACTTAGATGTCAGTGTATCTTCAATCTTCGCCAATAGCGTTAAGAAGTAGGTATTATTTGACGGAAGCGGTCACAACGCCTTTAAACAATATTCATTATCGGTTCGGGTAAATAACATACGTGAAAATGTTAACCGATTTTCTGATACAAGACACGATGTAGTCGTTCAGGTGTCCATTACGAAAATTCCAATTAAAACGTGCATAGCTTGTTAAAGGCAATCCTTTAACACTAATCTGACGTGGAATCTGTTAAAAGTGCAACAAGTCCGCCGGCGACTGATCAGATAAGCTCGGCTTTGTTCACCTGCGGACTTAGCCGTGTAGGCTTCCTATACAATGGCTTTGTCACCTTCGTACCTCGGCTATTATTGTGTAGAAACGTATTTAACTTTACAGACACACAACATAGCATCACGCCTGTATTCGCCCACTGGATAAACAAAAGAGTGTGGCACACTCCCTCGTTTCGTCACTTATGTTATATGTTCCGCCATGGAATAGAGAGTGAGTCTATTGTCTATTATTTTTACGTATATACAATTGTAAATCAAGCACATCTGGTCCGCATGGATAAAGAAATTTCACACTCGGCGCCCCTCCACCTACTCCGTAAAGAGCCTAACGTAATGAAATAGTCAGAGTAAAAATATTTTTACACAAATGAAAACTTTCATTAGATAAAATGATTTCACTACATATATCAATAAAAATATACAATGTCATCAAAGATAAAAACAATAGAACAAGACACGATATACGAGTATCTTTACATTACGCAAAGTAATGCACACTGTCACACGGCTGTTTTAACATTTTACAATAGGTATTCAACTGGCAGTGTTGTGTTTAATAAGTATGATATAAACGATTTATATGATCATAAATTTAATAATGTAATTAATACTAAATATAATGTTTAACATTTAAATTTAATGTCTGTCAACCCGCACTTACCGTGTAAGTCTATGACTTAACCCTTCTCATTCTGAGAAGAGACCCGTGTCCCACATTGAAACTATAAAAGGGTTAATGTTAATAACGATGACTTAATTGTAAAATGTAAACACCGATTTTTACACCGTCAATGCTAAAATATGCGTTGATCTGAACATTAGTGTAAATTCTTCACTAAAATCTTTATACTTACTCGTACGTAGGCACCCATCCCCATTTTCGCAAATAATCGTTTCAGTTTTTATCTAATATTGTTGTTGGTCTCGTAATAAAGCTTAATTACTTATGTGAGTTTATAAAGTTGCACAACTGGGTATTCTATGTTTAGACGTACTTCTGTTTTAATTAACATAGTTTTTGGTTTCATTCCCGCATAAATGTTAGAAAGTTTTGCTTAACGTTTATACACATTTAGTGTAATAACTATATTTAATGTTATCAGTTTATAAAATGTTATGTAAGCACTGATTACTGAATTTATTATTAAGCGCTATCATATAATTGACTGCTTCGTTGGTCGAGTGGTTGTAAGCGCGATTGCCGATTAGGAGGTCCCGGGTTCAAACACCGGTTCGGCTACTATTGGATTGTTCTAATTTAGAATTTCTAGTAATAGCTCTGAGTCTGGATACACCACGACATACGGCAACAGGCTCGCCACCTAATCCGTGGAACTTAAACGTAGCTGGTTAAACGTGGGAACGTACTACACTCCTTTGCCTACCGACTTCCGGGATCACAGGCGTGATGTTACGATGTTACTCATGTTTGCTGAATTAGTACAGTCAAAAACGACAAAAACCGACTTGTATCTATGAAGAAGACAACAAATTTTGAAGGTTTTACCCACACATATAGCTATGGCAAAGACCATAAAATATTCAACATGAGCGTTGCTCATTGCCTTAGCATTCCATTGTTATTCATATTTTGGCTTCCGTCCAACATGAACTGTTCCATTCCATTGCACAATCCTCACATATTCTATTTCACACAGCCTTCAAATACGGGGTCGTACTTATGCCATTTAAACCTATTTAGGAAGCGAAAAGAGTCAGCCAATGATCTGAATAGTAAAAACTTCAGAGTATTTCACAACCATCAATGTACACATATGTATGTGTAAACGTAGGATTCGACCGCTAATAAAATCAACTAATTGTTTAACAGGCAATATTGTACTCAGTTGAAACGAGAACAATATATTTATATGAAATGTTTATGATAAAATTATTGCTTCATGTTGCGATATTTCTCACTGGTTTCCCATGAATAATCCACTAGGTACAATACGCTAACATTTCCTCGCCGTCGTAAAATTAACAAAGCCGCTTATTGCTGGCTTCCGCGAATTCGTGGGTTGCCGTGACTGACGCTAAATGCCGGTGATACTAATTGTGTTAAACTGTTTATTCTTTCTTGTCTTCTCTAATTTTTTTAATACAAGATCGTAGAAATTGTTCAAAATCTGTTTCGTAAATAATCGACCGCTAAATGACACTGACTCTGGCGGTAGCACTCAAGGTATGTTAAAAAAACATTTTTTATTTTTTTATGTAATCAGTTGTAATATGGTATTGGGTAAGCCTAGTCCGATTCCATTTACATCAATGTTGCACATTTTTTCTTATATAACACATTCTTATCTCTATATACAGCTACCGAAACTTTATCGTTACTGTCAATAGGTCCGAACCCAGAACCTTTCCATAGGCAGTCGCGCTTGCAACCACTGGACCAACGAAATAGTCAATCCACATTATGTTAAGCAATTATTGAACTATATCATTAACTTTACAACCAAAACAAATGTTTTTTGGAATACAAGTAATAACTAAATAAACTTTCGACTTCTACATATTATTAATTCGTTCGCAAACGAGACACGTGTCACTGTACTTACATGTGATTGCAAAATACCCGGCAACATTTAGCTTGTAAATGAGCCTTAAACAAGTTGTGACAGCAATTTTAATGAAAACAAAATATCTGAACCCGCCCTAATTCGAGGGCCGTCTCATTTGCGCGGGAATGAATAGAAAGGGAGGGAAATAACTCAGTCTTATTCATTTCGTAACTGAAGCCCACTCAAGATTAGCGCCTCAATTACAGCAAATGGAAACTCAAAAGGGACTGGAACTGAAAACTGAAGCGACAAACCGCAAGTCTTTCAGTAATTCTGTTCAGCACTTTATAAAACCGCGTTGAAAATGTATTTTTGATAATATTTTTCATTCCAAATGGAAGAAAAAAATTCTAAATATAAAATCGTGTTCAAAACAAAATTCCGTTTCAGTATACCCTCCACTAACTCCTAAACCTCCACAAACTCCTCTGCTTACCCCTTCGGGGATTGCAGGCGTAATGTTCCGTATTTATGTTGGTCCCAGTACTGTTCATAGAGCCAATCTATCCATCCATTCACCTTAAGCCATTGACAATTGAACCCGAACACAATTTCCGGAAACAAATTAAAAATGCCAAACATGTCATTCTCTACATAAACGTAACAAAATCATACGAATTACAATAAAATATTCAGTACATAAATTTACATAGGCAGCACTATGCCAAATAGGAAATAGTATAGAACTCTTTGATAGTAAGTTCCCGTTTCGCATTAGACAATTGCAACGTCAATAGAACTACAAAAAAATAACAAGAGTTGCCTTGTCTATTTGACTTTGAAAAACGGGTTTTCTTTGCGCCTATTTCAAAGACGACTACGTACAGCGTGCCAGGAATATATCAAAAGAATGTTCATTACACGTTCCGTACGCGGTAAAATCAGCGTACTGTGCCATTAAAAGCAATGGTCTTTTTCATCAATTGGAACGCGTTCCGTTTTTAAACAGGTAACCTACAAAAAAAGGAAACCAGAAAAAAAAAATGAAGTAACAAAAATGAACATGTTCGTAACATTCGAAAACGCCCATTACAGCCGAAAGCGGTTAGTGAAAAACAATGTCCATCAAACTTCCGGACGACAATGTTCTCTCTCGTTACAAAATATTGTAACAAATGAAATTAGCATCTGGAAACGGGTAACATACTCATCGGCGTTATGGGAGTACGTCATCACTTTTTATGACACCGGACCCGAACCACTTGTTACTCTATACATCTACATTTACATACACTACATAAAAGATAAAACGCCTATTAAAATTAACAGCTTCCTTTCACAGCGAAGTACATAAAGCAATACAATTTAAGGATGAAATTTAACGACAAACATTTAAAATAAGAACAACCTAGTATCGTCATCATCGTCATCATCAGCCTACTCCCGTCAACTGTTGGACATAGGCCATTGTTCATAATTTTGTATATAAGGACCTATACTGAATTAAAATCGTAAGCTGAGTAAAGAAGTACCAACCTCTGACCTTTTTGTTAAACTTCTTTCAATAAATCTTCAAGTCGGGATTATTTATTAAGTTCCCTTAGAAAGCAGTAGTATGATCGGCAGAGTACCTATATGGCGGGAAAATTAGAAATTTTAGGGGGCAGTTATAAGCAATTTCTAAGAGGACTTACGAAAATAATGTCAAAAATAAAAATGCATAGATAATAACAGCATAAACTATGTAAAAGTTTAATCATATCCCGGCGTTGGATTTACGTAACGTTTTTTTGGATTACCATAAAATGCGCGGGAATTTTACGATTATGGACCTACAACTTTTTGAGTTATTATGCGCGCTATAACAGACGGACTGGCTATAAAACCATGCTAGCAATATTAAAGTTTTATTTGACGAATGATGGTACTTGACACTCTTGAAATAGACAGTCGTAACACATTTAATGACCTTTCGTATTACGTGATTTCTTTTGTTATACTTAGGTAATTTGTATATCAATTAGCCTTCACCTACGCCTTTTTGACCATAAATTAAAGATTAAGTAAGCAATCATTCTCTGTAGGAATAATACATTTATAATTTTTTATTTGATATTATGAACTATTGTTTTTATTCTTTCTGAAATTGTAAATCAGTTCTACTCTCTTAAATATAAATTGGTATAGACAGAGGTTTTCGTGTCCATGATATTCGAAAATGCAGTAATAATATTTAGTTAAAATCGACAATAATGAATGTACCGATGGTATAGGACATATTAAAAGACTTACCTCATCATAAATAAAGTTATCGATCTCTTCGAGCGGTCGTCCGTAGAGCTTGGGCGGGAAGGGCTCGTACTTGCGCGGCAGGCGAGCGCCGTCCTCGACGCTGAGGCGGCGTCGCGGCATGAAGCCGAACTCGCGCACAAGCTGCGCCCCGCGCGAGCCCGCGCGCCTCGCGGACTCGCGCGTGAACGGCGTGACGGCGGCTCGCGGCTCCTCGGGGCGCACCACCGTCTCGCTGGCGAACGTGACGCCCTCCAGCGGGATCCGCAACTCCTCCCGCCGCGGCTTTTCGCACTCCACGTCCAACTCATCTCGGGACTGTGATGCGACCAGCGGCGCCGCGGCCTCCGGGTTGGTGGCCTCGAGTGTGCGCACGATCTCGCCGAGCAGCCGAGAGCCATCTATCTCCTCCCCGGGCGAGTGCAGCGGCGCCGGCGGCGGGAAAGACAGCCGCCGCTCGTCCTCCTCCATGCCGGCAGCTACGTCCGCCCGCGGCCCATGGCCCCGCCCCACACGCACTCGTACACACTATTTGCGGCCCGCTGACGCCATCTTCGGTTAATACTGCCACCTGCAAACAAAACTTTTGTCAGTACTCTCCATTAAAACGCTATAAATCCGCGTGTTGCTCATTAAAAGTCGCGACTGTAAATCTTCGTTTATTTACAAGTTCCTATATCTGTTTTGTAAGCATATTCTAAGAAATTACCCATAAAACGAGTCGTAGTTTTTCACCGGCCTAGAAAATATTGTGCGCGTTTTAATTCACCAGCGACTACGTTTACATATTTTATTTAAACAAAATTTAAACGCCCTTTTAATACTGTGCGACCGGTTATCGTACCATTGTTTGGTCTATTATCGACTTTTTTGTCTAAAACATTGAGGACAAAACGCATGTGACAACTATTTTATGCATACAATGAAAAAAAATAATAAGAACTAGTAACAAATGACATATAAACACTCCTATATGAAAAGAGGCGAAGAAAGTGCAGAAAAACATCGCCGGCGGCTCGTAATACCAACATATGGAACCGAAGGTATTGAAGGCGTTTTCTCTTGTCATTTGTATGCCATTGTCCTAGTTTGACTCGTCGCTATGGCACCGTCGGAAGCGTTATGCAGTGAGAACTGTGTTCTACGTATTATTGAAGAATATGACAGAACAGAAAGTGTCGTGTTTGAATTCCTAACGACATCTTTATAATTTACTCATTTGTACATTTTTGGAAACACGTTTATTATCCATATAATAATTAATATTCTTAACAATAATTAGTGAATGGCAATATGTCAATCAGTCGTTTGTGGCTCAATTTATCAGATAAATAATGATTTTTCATAAATGTCACTAGTTAACGTTACGTAAAAACGTAACATCACGCTGGTAATCCTCGAAGAGGGAAGCAGAGGAATGTAGTACGCTCCCATGTTTCACCAGTTCCGTTTTAACCTTCCACAGTAATAAAAATCTTAGTAATTACCAGCTAAATTCAATGTAAATACAAGCATCGTGAACATAATTAACACAGTATGATTAAAGTATATAATTGCCATACGATAAGAAAATATATAGCGTAATACTGAGATATGAATAATGAGTGTACATTGGACGTTCAACTGAGAAAAAGAGATCCTCTTGAATAAAACACATCCAGCGCAAAGGCTCCCGCAGATAATAAACACTTACGTACTACGTTACGTAAGGATAAGGTACCTACTAACGTTTCCGTGAATTTACGTATCTAAGGATATACTGTATGTGATAAGGTTTTGATAAACGCGAAGCGTTATTACTACACGCGTCGTAGAATAATCAGTGTGCTCGTAATGTTTTCATATACTACGTAGTAAAGGGGTTTCGTATTTCACAGCTTGTAATCTAGCAACGTTATTAATATTAATACATATATCATTTTTCCAGGTTCTTGACAGGGTAGGTAGCGATTAGCGAGTGCGGATATCACGATTAATATAGATCAGACATGCCTTTTCCACATTTATCAATCTCTAGCAATATTATGCAGATAATTGTAAAACACATTACTTCTTCTATACGTAATGTAAC
>DWEE01003573.1:0-10385 GCA_018245755.1 Parelbella macleannani
GTTATTTATTGTGGAGCTGGAGTTACATCACACCAAGCATATTTATCATTTAAGTAATCATTAACCTTGTAATAAGCTTTTTTACAAAGATAATGGATGGATTTATAATGGATGGATTTATAATGGATTTAAACTTATTATGTGAAAGATTAATAATGTCTTTTGGTAGTTTATTGTAGAAGCGAATTAATTATTATCGATATACTATGTCTACCATACTATCTTCACAGTTATACAGTGGATTTAAAATTAAAGGACAACCTCACAAAATGCCATTCCCTGATGCAAATGTAACTCTAATCACCCATTGAATTCACTAGGCCCTCATTAATTAAATAGAAATTCCGTTGCTACTCCCCTTTGACCGGTGAAAAATTTGTTAACAAACTCCGACTTTATGTTTACTACGAGCTATGAAGCGAGATTGAAACCCATACAGTTTACAGCACATTAAAACGTACACCCCCACGCTGTGGGTCTGTCCTTTACAAATTAAAAAGGGACGTTTAACCGTATAAATCAGACGGCAAACGTTCTAATTACTCAAAAATCATATTTACAAACGTGAAATGTGGACAGGTAACACTCATTAAGTCCCGTGTAGGGGACTCGCCGCACGTAAATTGTAAACCTAACTCCGTGCTGTGACCGCGCTGCATACAATTGAGAAGATTTCCCATTTCAGAACCGCGGCATTGAATCAGATCTTAATCATTTTTTTTTTCAATTTAATTATAGTCTTTGTTCTGAATATCAATTTTGATATGGTCAGTGCTTTTGACTTTGCCTTGGTACGATAACTTTAATATTTAATTTGTGTTTATATGCATATATGTACAAATAATTTGCGATTATAAGGTTATAAGAATTTACCTAATATGCAATCTTAAATCTATGGATGAACATTCAGTTTGTTTGATGTTTGAACATGCGTATATCAAGTAGAAAAAACAAAACCATGGCTACACTAGTGCTTCTGCTCGTTTTTCATACGCATAAAATTTCACGCGTGTAGGGAGAAATTACGGGTTGTATACGGTCAATGATTCACCTTTAGTGCAAAATCATTCTTATGCTGTCGCCTTAAAGTTCGTGATCAATCAACATCTGAGCACGTACTTACGAGTACAACTTTTCCAACATGTGACAACAAATCTGTTTTATTAAAATAAAATCACAAACTACTAAAAATATATCTGTCACAACACAACTTAGGGATTGAAATTTATTGGAACAAGTTATAATTAGATCGCAAGTTACAAATGTCGTACGTCTCACTTTTGTATGATATGTTTGCGTTACCAACAGCAATTAATAGAACGTCTTGTAAATAAATCGAGTAACATTCAAACATGTATAACCACACGATTCTGATTAAGAGATACTTGGCCGCTACCAAGTCATCAATAACGTTTTAATAAGCTCAATGATGGCTCGAAAACACGCAACTTTCATAGTATCTACTGTTTACCTATCCTGGTAAATAACGGACTTGAAAATAAACTTGGAATAGAAAAATGTTTAGGCTATCGGAAATCTGCCAAGAATAGTACATATTTCATTTATTAATAGATTTCATTTTTATTTATTATACTAAATAATAAATATAAGAATTATTCACAATTATTTATTTTTACTTAGGTATATATAATAGCCATTTAAGTTTTGCATTATACAGGTACATTTATTTTTATTAAAGTGCAATTTTAAAATATCGGGTAGTTGAACAGGTATCTTACATTTTCCACTTGCCAAGTCCTTTCATGGTTCCGAGAATTCGATTGCAACGTTTCATGTTTTAATACCGGCTGTCTCTAGTTAGTAGAGATCATACAAGAGCTTGTGTTAAGCGACAGAAATAAATACAGCAGGCTACCTGGTTATTTAAAAAGTTACAAAAATTTAAATATTCCTAGAAATAACCACAAGTTTCATTTTCATTTCCACTCTTTTGTGATACCGCTAATCAAACGACAAGGTGATATGCAAATTATCTTTGACTAACATTCTCGAAAATTCATGGCACTGACTGTTTTTATGAGTTGATTCCGTGACATATGACAATAAAATGGGCCCCGTATTCGGAACAACGTGTTTATGGAATACAAAAATGTCATCAAAGGCCAATATTTTATCTGTCATAAACATAAATTTCGGCTGTGTCATCCTGTTGTTTTCAACTACGAGACAATTTTTTTCTATTAATTTTTATCCCGAATATCTTGATATGTAGCGTTGAAGAGAATCGATATTACGCATTACAAATACTTTTATGATCTTTTACTTTAAATTGTAACATTTTTTGACTAATATCTACGTAAATATATTTTACGGTCAAATACATAAAATGTTACGGTTATACCTACAAGTAATATAAACGTTTGAAATGACTTATTAAGATGAGTAGGTAATATAATTATTGTAACTAATTTAATACTTATATTATAGTTTTTACTGCAATGTCTTTTTCCCGGAAACTACTAGAACAAGGTACAATTTTTCATACTTTATATAAGTTTTAAGGATGGATTTAAGAAAAAGATCTTGGTAGGTTTCATTCTTATTAAAAAATTAAGTTATTAGTTTCATTTCAAGATAATCAGCTCAGGGATGTTGACGTGAAAATGTACTAAACAATGAGTTTACTTTCTTTATCACGCCAGAATCCTTACCCAGAATATTTCTATCCAGACCTTTTATGTTGTTCATATAGTATAGCCACATCCACATTGATAGTATTATAAAAATGAATAGAAGATACTGAAGTCGCGAGAATTGTGGCAACACATTTACTTACTTTTAAAACAACAGCTCACAGTTTCAACTTTAAGGAAAACTAACTTAGGTTACCTGGATGTTCTAAAAGAACAGTTAACTTATGTAACATGATGCTGGAAGTTGGAGCTAAACTTAAAACCCGGTTATGCTACTACCAAAACTGAACAAGTATAACATATCGATATTTCCGAAAAAAAATGTTCCATACTTTACTTTAAGTTAGAACAGAATATTGAGCCCATAAAATAAATAAATCCAAAGAACCTAAAGACACAGGCGCAAAAATATTTTCCGGAAGAGATTATGTCAAGTTAACTTACGTCTAGAAAAGCAAGTAGACTTATCCTAAAGCTGAAGAATTTCTAAGAAAAATTCGAAGACTAAAAATAATTCCCAAAAAAGATTATGCTAAGTTTATTTAACTCTGGAACCCTAAATTCAAACTTAAACTAAATTCTAGAGAAAATAAAGCAAAAAATGTTAACTGAAAACGAATATGAACGTTTTACTGCCCAGAACTAGTTTAGAACAGCATTCTGAATCTATAACTAAAATATTCTAATAAAAATAGACCCGCTTTACATATAAAATTTCATAAAGTTTACATCATCAAAATCTATACCAAAAACGTAAAAATCTGTGTTAATAACACAGTAAGCCTGAGACTCAAGAATGCCAAAGAAACGATACTGAAGGCATAAAATAATTAAAAATAGATTGTCATCAAAGCGTTATTCAATCTAAAACAGAATACTGAGTCTAAAACTGACAAACTCCGTAGAAATTGAGCGAAAGGCACAATAAGAATATTCCCAAAAAAAATTATCGGCACGGCATCGAAGCGTTACTTAAGCCTAGAACAGCATACATCACGCCGGATGATTGAACGGTAGCGAGAGATGGTCAGAATAAAGATTCGTATCACGACACACTCGGACTACACAAAGGGGCATTAGTATTAGTGGCGGATGGGTCTCTGAACAACAAAGTGTGCTATCGAACTTCTTAGTGCCCTGATGTATCGCTGCTATTCACATACGAGTATTGCGTATACCGCCTTTATGTGCTCGATGCGCGGATAAAATCTTGTCCGTCTTGTGTTTTATGGGTACGTATTGGTATCTACTATGTTTCGGACTTATGTGGGAAAGTATATGGATTTCTAGTTGCTACAAACACAGCATTGTGATAGTGTCGAAATTGGCCTTTGGAGGTTACATTTCGGGATATCACATATTGTTTGTCTTACTACAATTGGTATAATTTGGATAATTATAAAATATGGCATTCCAATTATATACTACATTGAGTATTTAATAAGAATAACACAGTTATTACACTAATAAATTATAAAATTACTTAATGATAAAGAAAAGTTTTTTAAATATTAAGAGCTTATCGTGCGAGTGGCCTCAAGGGCCGCTGTCGACCATAGACAATTCGTTGAGGCTCTCAAAGGTCTGTAGGATTACACCTATTAGCGTTAGTTACCTCAGTTAGCATCAGTTGTTCATGAGCAGCAAGATCGCGTCGGAGACTGGAACCACGGAAACTTATGAAAAAGGACTGTTAAGTTTCAAACTAGTCGGACCATCCCGAAAAACATACGTGACTTAAGCTGATGCATTTAAAACCAAGTGTATAAACACTCACGAGACATTCAATAGTAAGGTATCTGTATATCACACGGGACAACAAGTTAAATCAATCCGTGTACCGTCTTGTGCAATGACGTCACAAAAAACACTAATCCTCATAATATCAATGTACTTTATCCTCACGATAGGCACTTCATCGATAAATTTTAAGTACGGGAATAAGATAAGAGATGATATTCAAATTAAATACCTTTGACATTTCCAGATTACAAACATCATTGATACGACGCGGAGACGGACGCAAAGGACACACGAAAGGTTAACATTGATCGAGTTATATTTTAAGGAATCTTTATATTCAAAGCAATTGTACAAAATGGGTAGTGATGTTATTAAATTGGATATTTACTGGACGTTAATTAAATGATAATTGAATAATAATTTGATTACGCAAATTACACTTATCAATCACTGTAGGTATACTACATAAATTTAATTAAATTGTTCATTATATACGGAGTATAGAAATTATCATTGTGTTCAGTTTTTATACCTATTTTTATTGTTAGATTAACTTTCGTTTCTTCATTTTGATTTTACAGTAGGTTACATGTACTTTATAGACTAAAAATATTTAATGGTTTCATAAACTAGCAACAAACATTTGTTTCACTTTTAGATACCATCCACCTGTCACAATTAAAAAGTTATGGTCACAGTCTACATTAATGACCAACGGGTAAACAAACTACATACATTTTGGCAAATTTTATGGAGAACACTATGGTGTGTAGATATCATCACAGTGTTTTCCTTCACCACCACAGCAAGTGATTTTAATCTTAAAATACACATTTTTATAAAGAGATACGCATTTTGTTAAGATGTTAGTACTCCAATAAATCAAAACTCCATTTTCTTCTTAAGTAAATGCGGAAAAATCTAAAACAATAGTGAATTATGAGAAACATGAACGTATCCACATATAACTCGCGGACTCACACATGAGTTATCACGGCAATGCACTTACGATCTCGCTGTCTCCGGCCGTGCTATCTTTATCCAATTTGTTACCCTTATCAAGAATTAAATGCGTTTTAGGCCTTCACTCGCCAGTTTTTATTTTTTTTTATTATTAATTACGAGCCACAGAACGCGCCGCCTATAAAGAAAGGAGACAGGTGATAGGTTTTTGTGATACCCATTTATCGAATATCCATTTGTTACTCAATGAATATCGGACGGCGTCGGTGGAGTTTGAACATTTACTAATGAATCAGCTTGATTTGATGAACTATGATCGTAAAATTGATTGCTTCGAACGTATAGATTCATTGGAAACACTGTTACCGGAAGACATGTGTATCGTAAATTACAAGTATGACACATCCGCCTTAATAAAGTTCCTTCGACTTAATATTAAACAAAACGTAAAATAATTCAAAATAAAATATGTATGGGTTCGGGATTTATTTGGGTATCGACGACTAAAGGGTCAAAGTGAAAAAATGTCAGACATACATAATATTAGGTACTGATGATGTAACGAACGAAATATTGAAAATACATGTCTTTCCTACCTACCACGCTGACCAATTACGCGTTGACAAACACAGAGCATAGAGACCATTATGGAGAACTCTCAAGATGTGTATTTTCCAAATATTCACTTTATGTATCAAATAATATTCAATAAACTTTAGCAAAACGATGTGCGAGATTAAAATTTAAATCATTACTATCATTACTTGTACACCTACATGACCAAATATTTTCGGCCTTTAAGGTTGGTTGCTAAGATAAATATAGATACCCTTTTTACAAACACATTCAATTTTAAGTCAAATCTTTCATTTTCATTTAAGCAATTCCTTTGTAATTATTGCAGTTTATAAATAAATCTGCAGAAAAAGCCTTAAAAAAGTCTCCTTCAATTTAAAACACACAATTTTATTTTCCCCGAGTTGACACATACATTGAATATTAACAATGTTTAGCGCTGCAATAAACTGGCAGGAATAAACTGCGAAGTTATTTAATTTCGAGTGTTGGCACTGTCTCTTCCATTAAGTTGGCCGTTCCGTTTTTACTGAATGAAGTCTATTTTAATATTTGATTTTTATTAACACTGGAAACGAATAGATTGTGTTGTCTATTCAAAATTTCATTTCGTTTATGTCGCCTGGAAATTATTTGATGTAGAAAATTCAAATTTTAAATTCTACATGATACTTTGATATATAACTATGTCCATGTTATTTAAGAAGTTCAATTGTGTCATAGAAGTGTAGTCTCTTGATACATGCAGCTAAAGACAAACTAGCCTAGAAATGAGATTCTGAAGTTGCTTATGAACAGCACCGGTTATAAGAATCATCTCTATTAACTTCTTTACAACCACATAAAATAAAACGCAATAAAATCTCAAGGTATGGAAATTAAAAATAAAACAAAAATCTTTCTAACAAATAATCAAACGCATGAGAAAAATGAAATTGCAAAAAGCACCAGACCGTGAAAGAAAAATATTGACACTTGAAAAATTTGCTATAAAAACAAAGAAGCAATATTTTCAGTTTTTATATACAAAAGCAATCAAGTTTTTCGAATAAGAAGAGATGCAAACATCCATGTATTATCAAGCTCCATTAAATGTCTAGTCCATTTATCGTATGTGTCATAACAATATTCATAAAATAATGCATACTTACATGTGCATACATAGCTTGCGTTGTTGGAAACATTGAGCATCGTAATATCTTTAAGAGCGAAACAACGAAAATCTCCATCACGCACATTTATACTGTAAGGACTATAAATCTGATTCTTTTTCGAGTTTCTTTGTAGTTTACATTAAATCTTCAATTTTGAAAACCATCTTAACTTTCTCGTGGAAAGATAACCAACGTTCATGTACTTATGTCGGTACTGAGAACAATAGAAGAATGTTAAAATTTATTGAACAATCGGAATAAACAAATAAAAATTAAGTAAACAAAAGCATTTGAGAAACTTTTTTTATTTTAAATTTATCAACAAAACAAAAGAAATGACGTACAATCGTACTGTTTATAAATTAAAGAGATATCCGTACCGGAAAATTTTCAATAGGTAGATATATGATTTTAATCCAATCAATGAATGTGAAACAATTACGAGTACACGACACACCTTGTTAACAAGTAATTTAATAGCATAATATTCATAAAGGCATCATCAACTAAGTTCATAAATGTCATAAGCTTACTTTTTATGGTTTTTAATAGCTACTGTGTGGACATCTGAAATATTCACCCTTGTCGTGCATGTCACGATAGATTAAACATTAGTACTTTGCATTAGCATATGATATAGTCGCATTCCTAATGTAGACGCGGTGATAAGTAATGGTAAAAAAATTTGGGTAACCAGTAACTGTGATCATCTATGCCATGTGTGACTGTTAGTAAACAAATCTCAAGAATACTTCTGTGCTTTTAAAGGGAAGCCGATTTAGCTATTCCATTTACTTACGCAAATGTTGCTGCAAAACCTATGAACTGTATTAAAAATTTCACTTTATTTGACAAATTTAATGACTATGAAAAGAGCTTGCTGTGGTACTCTAACAGTTACTCCGAAAGATATGTTCCGGTGAAATCGAACAGTAGCACCTAAAGTATATTGTAATAATATTTTATTACAAATCAATCATTTACTATGGGATTCATTATATCTGTCATATCGTACATTATATAAATTCACCATCAAAGATTAGGACAACGAATTTTGATACGATTAGTGCATAATTATATTAAAGTTACAACAATATGCTTGAGTTATTGTTATCATTAATAACGGCCTGTCGCAGTCCACTGGTGGATATAGGTACCTATGTCCTAATATCTAAAATTAAGCAGCAAAATGTTAATTAGATTAAGTACTATACTAATATAACCAAAGCACGTAATCTTCTTCTTTATAAGTCTACAACGTTCAATTTGGCGTGATAATCCAATTTCTGAAGCACCTGCGATAAACGCGTGGGTGATACTAAAAACTAATGACGTCATAACTGTCAGGATCGTCGGTTGCGTCACATCGAGTCACTTAAACCATAATGGATTCCAATGTCTCAGCAAAGACAGTTTCCGCATCACTTAACATTACTTCCGCCGTAACCGATATTTTTTTCGCCTTAAAATCAAAAATATTGACGAAAATATATTACATGTTTTTGTCCTAGCGAGAGACGAGCCACGAATAAAAATTGTTGAATTTTGTATTTTTTCAACGGGTCTTAAATTTTGAATCGTTAGGAAACCGTTAGGTTTTTATTCATTAGGTCTTATTCTTTAGATTTTGATTCAGTAACTTTAAAAAATTGGTTTAAAAAAGCAATAAACATAGCTATAAAGATATGGAAATAGAAATCATATTATCGTTTCATTATATTCCATTACTTAAAAAAATTGTTCCTCATACCTACTTAGTTTAGTCGTCCACGATGGTACAACTACATGTCAAGTTTAGACGCCGTGTCACTTGGGTGTTGATGAAACCTTATGACGACATTCAATAGAATGTGTTTGAGGTGTTGTATTACCAATTTGATGATCTATTGCTTTTTGATCGACTTATTTTTGGGGTCAAACGAAATTGTATAGGGTAGTTTGTATATGTTTCCGTTCGTATATACCTATTATGTTTTTATATGTTTCGACCTACACTTTGACTATCCGTTTTTATACATTAAACTTAATTTCTATGCTTTAGTCGGAAATCCACTTCCAAAATAACTAAAACTTTGAACTCGTTTTAGACTGGTCATTGAATTTTTGCTATCATGCGTAAGACCGCGGCCAAAATCTACCAATTTCATAATATTTTGACGCAAAGCAAATACCCCAAAGATATAAAATGAAATTAAGCGAGAACGATACACCAAAACAAACAAATTTGAAAGTCAAAAATGGCGTTCATATATGAACGATACATTAAAAGCAGATAATTTATGGTCATTTGAATGGAGGTGCCTTTATGGAGCAGAATACCTACATACATGGGCGTATCTATTCAAGCGTCATGGATAGGGTGGAGCCCACACAACCACACCTTTATTTATTCTAACACATAAATAATTCAAAACCGTAACGATACGCGATGGGAAACGCGATAGTGTATAATTTAAATTTAATATGACGCGACCCGCTTTTTTTCAACGGAAATATAAAAAGTTGTGGCGTGAAAATGTTAATGTTGCCAGCCCTATTGCGATTGTGTCTGTTTGTCTGTCACTCACAGACACAAAACATGTGCTTCCTTGATGCTTCAGCACTTTGATTTTCTTTGATGGTTCAAAACCTTTGTTTTAATTATATTCATGGAATATAGATTAGAGTTTACGACTGCTATTATTTTAAATTTATTTTACGATGTCATACTTAACCTGAATGTCAAATTAATTTAATAGCACATTTTGAAACATCACATGCATTAATTATATGCAACAGCATTCTTCTTCTCATAAAAGGAAAAGCAGATATAAAGAACGTGTGGATTTTTCTATTGAGAATAAAATTTATAATATCAATTAACTCAGAAAGACTATTGTGCTTAAATGGAGTCGTCTGGGTCTCGAGATCGCAGCAAGTAGTAACAATAAATCTAGCAGTTGTAAAACGTTTATACTAAGAGCAATTAACCAGCGCGTATTAAAGGCAATTGGCGAGGCGTTTCAAAGGCAACTTGCGTACTTATCTGTACGATAACAATTATTGGGACATTAGCCGGTTTCTTGGGTTATACTCGTCGTACGTCTGTGAGAAAATGGTTGCACGAAAGTATTTTTTATTATTGTGTTTTGTACTGAATTGGTATAAGCTTTTTTTAAAATATATATTTTTTAGTACTTACATAAGTTATAATTATTAAAAGTACTATAAAATATCTCTTACCCCGTTTAAGTTGAGTTGTATCTTTTAAATTATTACATTCATTTGATCGCATATATTATTTATCGCACATGTA
>DWEE01003574.1:0-10384 GCA_018245755.1 Parelbella macleannani
CTTAGTCATCTTAAGCCTGTTTAAAATATTGCTAGTCATAGGCCTCCCTTTAGTGGTTTTTACTCATATTACCCACGTTGTGTATAGGTGAGGGAGATCGCAGAGCACGGCATCTCGCACCGCCTACGCTGTTGCTTGTCGGCAGCAAGAACGGTTACCCGTGTCTAGGCAGGCTGCGCTACACCGCGAACTGCCAGTATTATGCTACATAGCCATTCAGCAATAAAGCAGTTCCTTAAATAACAGACAATCAAAAAATTTTTTTACACGGATGTTTCTAAGACGTAAAATTTATATCAGTATCGAAGATCGCAGAAAAAAAATTATTTTTGAACAAGAATATCACAACATATCCGAAGAAATATAATTACCTACTTAGGTGTCGCACACACGCACACACACACACACACACACATGCAAACATACGCCGTTGGAACCTGTGTGCACCTGGCAGTACCTAATTCTTGAAAACCTCGGATAGGTAAGAAAAACTTACATGAGTTGATCCGATTTAAAATGTAACCATGTATGTGAATAGGTAGTCATGAAATATTTAATGTTATAATTTAAAATGAGTTTTTGGATAATACGATGAAATTTTCTTATTATCCCAATAGTTCCCGCTCGTATGGTAACCACGTTTTCAAAATCGTTCACAATAGCAGCGTGGTATAATTATACATAATTGCGATCCTTAATTAAATCTCTTTACCCACTTCAAAACTACATAATTATGGCTGCTATATAAAAAAGGAAAAGAAAACATTTTTTTTAAATAAACCTTTTAAAACATTTGCTCATTAGCACACCAGAGTCATAACATCACACCTGCATATCCCTGTTAGGGCGGGCTTAGGATTGTAGGTAGTACCTACTCTGGCTTATTATCAATTATATGTTCTGTATAATATAAGGTGAGCATATTGTTAAATTAATGAATCAAAAATATAAATTAAGCAGGCGTCGTTGCAATATCAGATTCGAAAACCGTTATTTTGAGTCAATATAAATAGTACCAACTTAAAATTCAAGAATGATATTAGCCGCTGCATACGCAATGTACCCTAATAAACCTTAATAAAAGAAATCATAAATCTTTATATATTAAATGCTTTTAAAACCATTATGAGTGTATAATGTAATATCAATCATGTATACTTAAAACCAACAATAATTCCGTGTCATTTCATGGTGGGCCTTTTTTAATCTGTAAACGCTAAAGAAGCAACGCAACTTTTCGCTTACAAAAAAGACTGAAATTTCTAATACTAATTAGATTGAAATATATATATTTGGTAAGTGATTACTAAATTTAAATTAAATAATTGAAGTGGTGTAAAATGAGTAGCTATATAGTCGAGTGTACGTATTATATACGTAAGTGCATAAATGTTTGTCTCTTCGTTGTTCGTGTTGGTTGTATAGTATAAACTGTTACGTATGCAATAACAATTGCCATAACTCGATATAAAACCCTGCTTTGCTGACCAAATAAATATCACAAGAGAAACAGGCCATTACACATGGCAACATTGCTTACACGCTGCGATGTCTTTTCGATATACGATGATGTTTTCATTTTGAAATTTATGCGTGCGCGTTTCGAGCGATGTGAGCTGTCATATATCCGCCATTTTGTTTTATTGCGAATGCAACCGTTGTGCTCGCTTTGATAGCGTACAATTTTCTGAAACGGCTATATTTTCTAACAAAGCCCTGTCTTTATCATTGTAAGATGTACTTTATTGAAATATGTCGTAGAGTTGCAAATTGAACGGTGCACAAGCTCGAAAGTGAAAAGTCGATCAGTGTTGGTGGTCGATGCAGCCTAAGGCTTGTTCCCACGAGTATCGCGCGCGTTGGAAAATTTATGTTTATGAACTGAGAAATCTGTCATAAGAGATACGAATGGCGTGACTGAAATAGCGTGAATAATTTTTCATGCGAAAGGCTTTTGCACTGAGCAAGTTCAAGATCGTTTCATTGTTGTACAACTAGCCCTTAGGTGTCTCCTTGTATATTTTAAGGTGCGTTGCGGAAAATTGTATCAATTTAAAGACTTGCAATGTTACAATCTTAAGTTAAGGATTTATAATGCCTGTCAACATTTAACAATTGTAATTCAAAAATAATACAAAACTGAATGACACGTGCCATTTTAAAAATATTGAGGGTAGTTGCAGTATTTTTAAACTCTGCGGAGGAATGAGAAACAAAATGGCGCTTTACATATTACTAACATATTCGTATTGTATTATATTCTTTATAAAATTATAGAGGCTTTTGTTGCTGCTAAAGAAAATAACAATATTCCTATGGTTATAATAATTTTGTTTTGCAGAGGGTAGCAGTACACATGTCTTTTACTTTAGTTAGAATTTTTAAGATACTCCCTTATATCTTATTTCTGATACACCATGATACTATTTAGTTTGTTTTAATATTATTCGTTTAGATATTAAACACAGTTCTTGATTATGGCTTAAAAAGTAGATACGGTATATAAGTGAAGTAATCGGCACCAGTAACAGAAACGACAGAAAAAAATGTTGCTCTCGGATGACATAGAAAGCTCTTGTATATCAATAACGGTGTTCTGCGATCCCCAACCCATATATCCAGCGTAGAGATAATGGACAAATATCCCTCAAGGGAGTACTATCTAGTCCAGCGGTGGATATATGGACCGATGTTGATTTATGAAATGAAATAAAATACAAATTACAACCATGCCTATATTTTATTATTAATACATATTTTGTAGGTACTACGTACTGGTGTTTATCGGCTTTCTTATCTTTTATTTATGCAAACTATATGCAGTTAAACTATGGAACGGCTGCAGTGAGCAAATTGAGGATTGTGAAATTCACGCTGGTTTCACAGTCGAAATGTTGGCGGTGCGACGATGGCTTTTTACGACTTGCGCGCTATACGTGCTGTGTCCGAGAAGTGGGTAAAATTTCACGCTTAACCATACAATTCTGTAACTGCTTATTCAAAAGCAAAGCATAGTTAAGCTAGGTTATCTATATATTTAGAAAACACTAGTATTTTTTATGGCCTAAATTGCCTTGAATTTTGACAGGCCGTTGTTCCTAAGTGTATCTAATTGTAAGCTGGGAGTTGAACGTTATTTTTCCCACCAAGAAGAAATATTTATTTATTGGAAATAGATATTTCTTTTGTGACTGGGTGTATTAAAGTGGCTACCATATTTTTGTGTTTCATCAGCCTTCTGGTTACTATAACACAAGGCTCTATTTAAGCCTACTTTGGGATTGATTGGCTGTCACGGTCAAATTCAGATGTGTTCCCTAGGCGTGATAGCTCTTTCAGTCGATACAACGATATGTATGTTTGCAAAACGAGATCAGAATACATAGACGAACTTAATACACAAGTTACTCTATGGATGACTATGAATTGAACGTAAAATGTGTCGCATGTCTTTTTCTTCGAACCGTAGTTTCGAATAATGTTGCTGAACTTAATTTTTTAGTTCACGATATTGTCACTTTCGTTGCGCTATCGAGTCTTCTTGTTTCAGGAGTCCATGTCAATGCAGACTTTTGGAATTATTTTAAATCAGATCCAAACAAAAAACCCGGTGTAGAT
This sequence comes from Parelbella macleannani, assembly GCA_018245755.1. Classification (NCBI taxonomy): domain Eukaryota; kingdom Metazoa; phylum Arthropoda; class Insecta; order Lepidoptera; family Hesperiidae; genus Parelbella; species Parelbella macleannani. The sequence goes on from DWEE01003574.1 coordinate 3,619, forward strand.
GTTTCTAATGTCCACGTAAATCTATTATCAAATGTGATGACTCATCTCAGCGATCAGACAAGTGCAACGGCAACTTTAGGAGATGTTGAACCAGGTTTTGATTTTACTGAGGATGAAATGAAAAAACTGAAAATTTGGCCCGGTGGCGTAATACCGTACTATATCGATGAATTTTCATTTGGTACGTGCAAAATTTTATTATTGCATCTGTCAATATGATCTTGATTGATACAGTTCAATAATGAAGAGTGTTGAGAATTTAAAATGAACTTTTGGATATTTGTAGTCAAAAATTATTTTCTCCCATTCAGATATAAAACTGAGAATAGTAGAATACGTAGACACAAATTTTAACACAGCCAGAAATGGAGGAAAAAGGAATACTTTCACGAGTAGTTTTATCACTTTCGATGAAAAGACAATTTCGTGATTTATTAAAAGCCCCATTTATAAAATGAATAACGTCAGAATATATTTGATATTACCTAAATTTTCTTCGCTAACGTAAAAACTAAGAGTATATTTCGAGATGATATTTAACAGCAAAGTTTTACCCTTTTATTTTTCGTATCTATACCTATGTATTAAATATATAATATTGTGTTTTAAATTTTCTCTACTTTAATAGATAAAGTTTTTCGTGATCGTTTACGCGCTTTTTTCGAAGCAAGTAACGGTCTTACTGGTCTAAACTTCCTCGAGCTCTATCGACCTCCTGAAGATGAGAACAGCCGATGGGTATTCTTCGTTAATCGCCAAGGTCTTCTTCCCTGCATTGATCATCCTTTCAAAAATTTCACAAATGAAGGCGTTCAGGTTCGCACTTGAAATTTTAGATTAGATTGAAAATATACATTATTAGAGTCATCATAAAATTAGTAAAAATATGTAACCCGACTAATATTACCCTGGGAATCGAAACGAGTTACTTTTTTGTTACGTTTAGAATAAAATATTGAGAAAGCGAATCAATATTGTTTATCACTTTTCAGAAGGTTGTGCTTGGCTACGATTGTCAGATCAATGGTGGAGAACTCGCAGGTCTTGTGCTTGCTTTAGTTGGCGTGCCACCACAACATAATGCGCCAAACCGGAATAAGTATATCAAGATCGTAAATGAGAATATTATGCCTGGTAAAATCAGATTCATATCATTTTTGTGGCGTATAATTTTTTACAACCCTTTTATCATTCCACTGTTGCATACGGATCGCCTCTCAAAATGACAGAGTTAAGGGGACATAATATTATATTTATTGTAACGATTAGATAGACTAGTGGTTTAACATTCTGCCTCCTTCCCCGGATTCCTAAATTCAAGTCCTGATGCGTACCTCTCAGAAAAAACACACCTTTTAATACTCAATATTACCTACTTGATGTATTGGTAAAGGAAAACATCGTGAGGAATACCACACATTTCAAAATTCTCCATAATAATCCCTAAGGAGTAAGTATGCAAGCCCGCACTTGGCTAGTATGACAGACTATGGCCTAAGGCCTTTTTATGTTGAGAGGATTCGGTGTCTATGGTGTCGGTGTCATTATTATAAAGCTGATAATGATATCGATATTGCAAAAGTAGTAAAAACACTTGTAATGGTAATCCGGAAACAAACACCTAGCTAGGTCTAGTTTCTTAACAGTTTCAGTTACTTTAATACTTTAAAATAAATTTTACTTTTAATCAGAAATGTAATATATGGAATAAAAATAATTAATTTGCTAGGTCTAATAGTTAATTTGTTAAGTGATTGCAGGATTTTTGTTTTAGGAAAAGCTTATTTATTTGAAACCATGCGAGACAATGAATGGTTATTTCATGAAGTAAATTATGACTTTTCTAGTGCTGGGCATTATTCTTTACACAAATATACCAAGAATGGCATGGCTACTATTAAACCCGTGGTAAACTATGAAATATGTAATATTTAACATTTTTGCAAAGAAAAATTTTAAAATGTGATCTGTCTCTATCACAGGCAATTTTAATTTGTTTTATTGTTTTAGCAACCAATAGATATTGCTGTAGGCGAGGGATCAGGTTATAGTTACACTGATATTTGGAAAATTAGAATGCTTTACAATTACATTTCTAATAAGGGACCAAATACTATGACCTTTCCCAAGTGCAATAAGCTTTTCAATCCCGGTCCTAACTTCAGTAATTATAAGCCAGGCCCTACAGATGAAGTGGAGCCTAGAAAAAAACCTAACAAATATTTGGGCTTACCTGAAGACACACCAGAAGTACCCGATTCTTCGCATAAAATCGGTCAAGCTAATGGCAAATATATTCCTGCACCGCAAAGTTCTATTCAAGTACTTGAAGAGGATAAAGATAATACACATGAAAGGGATTTCAACAATGAAGAATCAGACTCAACCAAAAAATTAGCACACGAGAAAAAGAGAAAACACCGTAATAAAATGAAAGGAAGTAATGACAATGCCCTTACTTTAATGACGGATTATCTAACTGAAGAAGAAATGACAGGAAATAAGATCAAAGAGTTTAAAAATTCTAGAAAAAATGAAGGAGATCACAAACAGAGTAACAGGGGAAAATAAAAGAGATTATACACAGATAAAAATCTGATCTATAATGAATTTAAAATTAATCATTTAATACATTGGCTATCACATTATAGGCACGTTTGTATGTCTCGTTTCACATAACATGTTTCACAGATAACTTCGCAACACCACTTAAACTGGCAGTTACAGTTTTCAGTCTCCCTGATGGTGCTTTGTATGTATCCTCTCCGACAGCAAAGTTGATCACAACTATCAGTTCCGGCTGAGCTTATGTTACATTGCCGGCCTTCTGTACCAAGAGATCCAGTCTTTAAGTTCGGAGAGCAAAAATCGGGCGACTCTTCTGAATAGATGATATCTTTCTTGCCAGGCCGCTTAATATTTTGACTTTCCGGCATGAAACTGTCACCGTCATTACTGGATATTACCTGCGCCGAAAATAAACATTTATGTATCATATCCAAAACGTTAAAAATTATGCATTCAAACCTATTTATTCATTTCTTACGTACCTTCGCAGCTCCTTCAAATCTATCCCTCAGGCGATCACCTACTTCTCTGAATGTAGGCATACGCCACCAACACGTACGAAGCGTACAAGATCCCGATAGTCCATGGCATTTGCACTCCACTTTCATATTGTTTTTGATTGCCTGTACAAAAAAATAACATTATAATGTAACTTGAATATAAATTGGGTACAAACTATAACTACCCCTTCAATTAAATTGTGGCTATATTCGAACTAATAAGACACTGTCACTACATCGATCTGTTCTGATTAATTAGGCAGAGTTATTTTCGTAGTTTTCTTCCGTTTTTATTATTTAATATATATAAATTTTATAATAATGTAAGATAACGTCCGAAGATTCTGAAGAACTTAATAACAAAATAGTTTTGATGATATTCCAAATCTACTAACCAACCTCCCAGCGTTGTGGTTATGGAGTTTTATCAGAGTCTTTATGTCACTCCGCTTTCTGTAGCGGCTGTCCATAAATTCCCTAGACTTCTGCAGGCCGAATCGTACATTGTCACTGCAACCTCCCCACTGCCATCGATCAGATTGTGCTGGGGCGGGCGGAAGTGGAACTTGCGTTACTCTTCCGCGACGAGGTTTGGGTACTCCCTGGGAAAGCAATCAATAATTAGTTTACACCTTTTTGCATCGTGAATGGATTAAACAAAACAACTTTAGATTTCATTTATTAAAAAAAAATCAGTAACCGAAATAAAAACAATCACAGACTTTTTAAATAAACTTTGACGTGGTTTTATCTACAAGAGATAGAGTATGTTTTAATATATTTTAACAAAACGATTAATTAAAGACGTAATTGGCATGTTGATGAAAAGTGAAACATCAATGTTGCAACAGTCGCAAGTAACAGCGTGGACCGCTGGCATGTTGCTTTACTGGTGTGTCGTCAATTTATTTCTAGACCAACCATTTCAACAGTTTATTGATTTTAAGGTACGTAGTAATTGACTTGGTAATCCAGTGGGTTAAACTGACTATTGCCAAGAGAAATGTTAAATTTACTTTTCATCGTGATAGTAAAAACGCCATATGGACCTACTTATTTAATTCTAAATAATTTCATCCAGTATACAAGTAGTCCTATGCAGAATTAATTTTTATCGTGTAGAATGTAGATGGTACTTTAGAATGAATTAAGATAAAATCCAGCGTCAGCTGAACATATTTCCGCTATACCGAAACATTAAAAGAAACGAACAAAAATAAATAAGAATTTTACTTTTTCGCAAGAACATTCTAGAAGAGATCCAGCAGTGCACGCCCTGGTAATAGCGTATGTCACTCCAGCTGCGGTGATCGCGTTCACGAAACCCGTTTCTCTTGTATCTGATAACAAACAAAAATCAATGATTAAAATAACTGAAGTAAACAAACTATCTATCAGTCTGACATAATAAAAACAGAAATCTACTAATCATAAAAGTTTCACTGAAGATTACAAAATATACCAATACATATATAGACTACACTAATTTAATGCCGACATACGAGAAATATAGGAGTTATGGCAACATCATAAATAGAAATCAAAGGAATCTTTAAGCAAGCGAGGTCCAAAGAAATAAATCGTAAATCAATGAATTAACAATTTACGCCATTAGCACAGACACTGTGAATGACATTAAGTGGGTTCTTCATGTAAGTCAATAAAATACAGTTAATTTACAAGTACGAAGAAACATTAGAATTTCAATCGCGAAGTTGCACGTAATAATTGTGTCACCGTTTTATAACTTGTCGAAGACTTGCATAGTGGATTCGACGTGGTTATGAATGCAATAGCGATAGTGCATAGAAATAAAATGCAACAAGCCGAACATAAAGCACAGAGAGTACAATGTGAAGCTGTTGACCCAAAAATCAATATTCACACGGTGTTTGTAACCATTGTAATAAAGAAAGACGGGCTTCACGAATCGAAGGTCCATCCATAAAACATTGAGCGTGATACATGGCCGCGTCGGACAAGGCACGTTATTGGCTGGATTTCACAGTCATTAAAAGCAATGCTTGATAAAAACTTGTACTGGCGAACGCGGACATTGCAAAGCCGTTCTTATTGCGCTCACAGTATTTCCTCCATCCATTGATTCCCCGAAGCGTTATATTTAATCGTGTGTTCTTCAGCGAAAACTGCAGTGTTTGTTTTAAAATGTTGATACTGTTAGTTTTCTTCGACCAAGTACAATATAATATATATTGTATATTAGACATACGTACATATATTCAGTAAGCTATGGTTGTTTGAATCGGAAATATTTAGGAAAGTATTAATATCCATTTGATTACGAAGAATGAATGAAAGAACATAAGATAATTTTTATTATTGCACAATTAAGTGACACATAATTATTTATGAACTAATTATTAAACCTAATCTAAACTTAAGCTTACGTGCATATAATATAATTATGTATATCAAAAAAAGGTCGTCGGTTGACTCCTAACTCCTACATATTAACTGTACCTACTGCAAACAGAGATGTTTCAGTTTAATTGTATATTATTCCCGAGTAGTACAGAATCATAATAAGCAAGAAAAAGGTCAGAGATTCTCTATCCTGTACTATCGGGATTATCAATGCCATTCGAGATGTCATTTCAGTTTATGAATGAATTGAACCTAGTGATTCAGGGTGTGTCATCCGAAGGATTTCGTTAGTATTTAAGACACAACCATTCAATTACAAATTGTACCACAAACCAAAATGAAATATCGATTTCGTCATACTAATATCTTTAGGAATAAAAGCGAGTTGGTCATCGTACATAGCAATGTATTAGGCAAGCACTAGCAATAGCAGTGTATAAGTTGACCCGTTGTTAATTGTAACGACAGGTCAACTCAAGTTGGATGAATATTCAGTCGGCATGAATAATGTGAAAATTGCCGCACAGCCATCCACTGAATATGCACCGGACATCATCTCTACTGAATCATAGTACATAAAATTCAATACGTTCACTAACGTAAAACACAAACTAATAAACATTGGACACAACTTAACATAACGGTTTCCTTCGTTCTTACACAACTTTATACTTTAAATAAACACGAACACTTACTTTGGTTGTTACACAATTTTATACTGTAAGTAATATTAAGAAAATTTTAAAAACATCAAGCTTTTTATATTAGCACTGTTTTTGACATATCGATCTGGTCAATTTCTGACGTTCATATCGATCAAACGATTTCTTCCCCGAACAGTTTGTGTTATTAAGCGAATTAACGGTGAACTACACGACAAGTATGTTACTTGCGGAAAATTTAAGAGAAACGATCTGTATATTTGTAAGAAAGAATAGTTAAATCATGTTTCAAAATTTTAACAATCAGAAAGACTAGAAATAATGTTTTCTACAGTAGCCAATAAAAGACAAAGCTAAGCGAGGCTGATTAAAAAAGACTAACATTTTTAACATAGGAACTTACTGTTCTCGATGTACTACAATCGGAGCTGACTTTTTGTTTGGGTCGATGACTTCATATCGATGACTCGATTACGATTAAACACAATCGGCTTTATGAGTATCGTGAGATTTACTTTACTAAGTCTCGGTAGCCAATCGATTCGACACAGCGCAGAATTTGAGATGTTTCTGATTTAGTTTGCCCATTTCGTGTGCGGTCACGTTTTTTATTAAATTACGTACCTATAGTTACAAATTCATTAACGACCT
>DWEE01003575.1:0-10382 GCA_018245755.1 Parelbella macleannani
CGTCTGCTCCAGCGGCTATCGGTTCTGCGACAGATATGACCAGCCCACTGCCACTTCAGCTTGCTAATCCTTTGGGCGTTGCGTTACTCTTCTAGAATATTTTATTTAAGTAAAGAGAGTATCAGACGAACCGGCAGCGGTCGCAAATGTGCGCTGCCACGCGTAGGCCTCTGCGACGGAACTAGAGTAGAGCTTCAGGATTAGGATTGTTAATTACAGTAATCATCAGTAATATTATTGGTGTTAAATTGCAAACAGGAATGCGGAAACATGGAATTGTAAAAGCTTTCTTAGTTGAATTCAACTTCCCTCAAACATTCAATAGATTTAAGTCTTTCGTTCCATATTGTTACCATTATTAAAACCGTTTATCGTTATGTTGTAAAACACAGATCTCTTCTTGGACCTTATGAGAGGAGTCTCTTGCACATATTATACAGCAATGGATACCTTATACACAAATTCTGTTAATCTCCAAATCTGCCTACACTTATGCTTATGTTACGTCGACTTTAAAGTAGAAATAGTGTGGAGCTAAGTAAACGTCCAGTAAAACGGTCAAGTAAAAGTCCGAATTTATTGGAAATATTAGGAACAAGATCGCGGGATCCTGTTGTTAGATTTTTAAGATCCAGGACCGGAAGGAGTGGCGCCAATTAGGGGAGACCTATGTCCGGCAGTGGACATCTAAAGGTTGATGACGATGATGATGGTAATGATTATTAACAAGGAACAGTATTGGAATTATTTTCATAATTAATTTCGTCGAAATCTCTGCTTGGAGCTGCTCTGTTGGTGTGTCTAATAGAAACGCGCGTGCGATGGTTGACCCAGGCATTAAAAAGTGGTCGTTTGCTCCAAGAATTGGTGCGTTGTGATCGCGATTGCTGTATCACACTAAACACACATTAGATTGCGACCTAGATATCGACTGAAAAAGGGGAGATCAACTGTTACAAGCCATATTTGTTCAATTGTTCATGTGTTCATATGTGTTCATATAGTTCAGTCATTCATATTGATAAAATAAAAGAAACTCTATATGTTCGTTGGTTCAGTGGATAGATTGGTAATCACTACATAATTACAGTGTTGTGATAGTCTTGTAATTTAGTACTCAGTCTCCCATATCGGTGGTGTTAGGTTAAGTACTCGCACGCGCCTTTTTCTTTACAAAATCATGTGCGTTTTTAATATTACATATCACTTGCTGTAAAGGGAAGGAAAAAATATTGAAGAAATTGCATCGTAAAGTTCGGTCCATAATGTCTTGTAAGGTGTGCTTGGACTACGCCATCGCGTAAGATCTGACGAAAGTTTCCACCCCGCTACCGATCCATAGTTGGTCTCCCCTGCGATCCTGTAGGATGGCGCGCGCGGGTCACACGTTAGCGCATATTTAATGGCGCAGGCGTCCACGCCGGCCATTCCACGCGGCGCCTGCGCCGCTACCCTCGCTCTCCAGAACTACATCTTGGTAAGTTGGGCAATATTTTAAATATCCAATACTAACAATTGTTTAACTCGTCGATGCAAGATAACCTTGCCCTATGCATATATCCATTATGATATCCATATATCCATTATGATATATATCCATTTTTAGAGTATTAAAATAAGGGGATATTGATTAGTGATTTAATGGACACAATTTCTATATAAATCAATGATTTATTTGTAAAATAAAAAGGAATTCCTTAATATCATTTTAAGAGCAAGTCATTAAGTTCTACCATTTTATTTTAACCGCGTACACGGATATTTGTTTGGGTTTGCACTTGACACATTTGACACATGTCATGTTTATTTTTTAATCCAGTTTTTGTAATGTTGCCTATAAAAAAATCTCTTTTATATGTGTATAATATAGGTCTCTATATGTTTATAAATAACCGCTATATAACAAAAGTGAACTGATGAAAACGTTTCGAATTTTTGTTGCATTTTACATAAACTTGAATACATTAATAACGATTCATGATACATTTCGCTTTTTTATATATACTCGTAGGTACATATGTTAAGAAATTACAAATGTAAATCAATAACTTATTGCAGATTTGCTTTTGTCTAACTTTTAAACTTCTAAAATTGTAACACATTTTTGATAAAAATCGCAAAAGTATTATTGCAAGTATATGTATATATCTATAAGTTGCTCTGCTCTGTACCTTAATTACACTGTGCTAACTCTGTTACCAACTGTGATTTTCAATTCACATCTACATCGTTTAACAATCAGGCGTTCTAAAATTTGAAATTAATGTTAAAAAATATAAATTCCTAAAAGAAAGTGTGGAATAATAATTATTACTTAGTAATAGAAGTGTTAGGGTGCAAGAAATATACGTTAGAGTCGCATAAGGCTATTTAAAGAGCTTTCATAGAAAGGAGCAAATAGAATAATTTTATGGCTTAATAAAAGTTAACATGTAGATTACATTTGAACTTTACGTAACGACTCTTTCGATTTCTTAATTGTTATTAATTCTCGATTTCTTCATTAAATATATGCTATTGTTATTTTAAAATTGTAATTTTTAACAATAAATAAAAAAGTTAGCAAACAATATTTGAAAAGTTTGTATTAATGGTTGTGTGGTGGTATTTGGTAAATCGACGTCTCCATTGTTACGCGTTTACGCCGTTTGATAAGGGTTCTACTAAGCCTAGTCGCCAACCACTATTATGCGTACAACACTTTTCTTTACTGCACTTAGATTGGATAACGATTCTTAACGATGTAAGACCATTAAAACATGACTAGCCGCAAATAAAATAAAATACTTGCGGGGCAAAGAAGCTGGCTTTGCCTTTTCGTTTCTTGGCTTACGAAAAACAAATCAAATTATCGAAGGTTATTTCAAGTATAATGAAAGAAAGAAAAAACGAATTGTGCTCTTCATATTTGTTAAAGTATGTCGCACACTAAAACGCGGAATACGTAGGCAGTATCGCTGAACAAGTCCATTACCAATGACTAATGGAACAATGCAACACAATTATATCTCGTTAGGATTTATTGTGAGAACACCACAAATCCTCGCGAGCCTATTAAATATCTTATTAATTGTACATCAGCTACCCTTGACACAGAATCAACAGCCGATAGGCAATCAAGATCATGGACTAATCTAGAATGTAATCGAATAATAATCTCGATTATATTTATTCTGTATTGTAATTTATTCACTATATAATTTTTTTTTGATAGTCAAAGAATAATAGTGTAATAATCTATAACAAAGGGTATTGTAGGCTATTCGTGGCGGTATATAAAGAAACCAAAAGTACTATACCTAGCTAGGTACCTTACAGGTACCTTACCTGTGTTCCACAGTACACGACATTTAACTTGATTTGAATATTCCACGTAGATAAATAGTGTATGATTTGATATCGAAAACAATGGTAATAATATTAATTGGATGGCATATAGCACATAATATATTTGATTGGCCATTTGGCGTAATGTTTAGTGATTCAACTGTACAGTCGTGGGTTGTGGATACGATTACTAGTTGCATTCTGTTTGTTGTATTTGTTTGTTGAGCATGGGTACTTCGGTAATGGGGGCCAAATTGTCTATTTTGTCAATTAAGGAATGTGTTGTTTATTAGCATTTTGATAATTAAGCGCGGGCTTAGTTTCGTAATTGTTCTAGTCTCATTTGGAATCATATAGCGGTACGTGCAATATTCTCAATATATTATTAGAACATATACTACTTCATATGTTTTTACATATCGTTTATAGTACAAGAATTTATAATAATATAAATATACCGCAATAACCTCCCTTTGAAACTCCATTTTATAGATCGAAATGATCTTAACCTCCTGTTGCGTAAATTTTTGTTCTAAACCTGTATCTATCGTTATATTGTCGTATTTTCCAAACTTATATCTCCATATAGATGGACATACATACATGTACATATATAGACATGTACGTATCGAGTGTCAAATATATTTAAACAGACCTGACGTTCTTTTAAGATCTATCAATAAACGAATGGCAATAAATATTCATAAATGAAAAACTCATGACTATTGACAGTAGTAACAACTACAATTTACACATATCGAAATTAACGGCCGGTGAATTCCACACAGCGATAGTGGGCATCGACCTCATTAATACAATTGAGCAATCAGATAGATTCAGAGCGTGCATCGCTAAAAGTAATTATACAATAATTGTCGCTGTCATTTCTATGTGGACAGATGTGTCCGTTGGCCGCGGAGAGGTTACTGGGACGGTCCCAACACGGCCCGAGTGCTAGTGAGCCGCGCCGCCACTGGGTTGCCCTAATTCGTCTATTGGCGTCCAGAAAGTAGACCTTCAGTTGCGTTTAAAATAGAACTTACAATCTTACAGTCATTATGAGTAGACCCGTATATTTCTGGTACTCTCTTTCTTTTATTTTATATTATTTATTTTGTTCATATTTTATGTAAAAAAAATTTGTAGGTCTTAAACATTTAGTCGGACGAAAAATTTACATTTTGTTAGGATATTATCCTAGGTACGTTGTGAGGGATTCATATTTTAATAAATTCTGTCGTTGAAGAAATAATTCTGCTGTCGGGTAGTTTTTTGCTAAATACAAAGCTTATTTCTAAGCAGCTGTAGCTTACTGAACTTAAATTGGTTAATTTTTTGACATAATTTCCGGTTTTTTCTATTAATAGATAAGTACTAACAGATTCCAACAGCATTAATTGTGAAGCTCAGAGTTTAACTCTAAATAACTTACCATATAACTGTTTTGGATCTTCAGTTACATTTGAAGAATCCGGAATATAGATGTCGCTAGTTACAATGACTATGTAGCATCTTTGTACCACTTTTGTTTGCGTCTATTGAAATAAAAATAAATTTCCAGCCAGCATGTGGCGTGCTCTAGCCACCTGCCTGCTGTTGGCGCTACCAGTAGCTTGCAAGGATCTTGTCGAAGCTGTTAGGCTGGACGTTGAACTGCCACAAGCGCAAGAACCGGACCTTGTCACCTATGACGACTACAATCCGTTTGGAGAAGATGATAACGGTGAGAATCTGTCGTTTAAAAGATGAAATTTCGACAAGAAATAGGCATGTAAAGAATTTTGTTATTAAACTTTTCGTATTGTAGTGAATACGTTATTAAGTTGTGAATTATAGAAAATTAAAACAAAAGGACAGTTTCTACTTATTACGTGCACAAAATATATAAAATGGATCCCGCAACAATACATTTTGAAATAGTGAAATTAATCGATTAGCTTCCTGACTGTTTATCGTTTTTATCGCTTCATTGCAAAAAGAATAAATTTATTTTGATGAAATTTAGTGTGGTTATAGCAAGATATCGGGATCAAAATGAAATGTTTTATTTTTAATTATCCAAAGTTATTGAGTAATAAATTATTTATATAATTATTTTATTGTAATTGCAGTTAAATAACCAAAATTTTTTTAATTTTCTAGCAATAACAGCAGAACGAGATTTCAGTAGATCGACTATAAGTGAGTTTTTTCATTTACTACTTTATCATTATGTTTTTATATGATCACGCCAGAGTCGTTACGGGGTAGGTAGAGAATATTGAGTAACAAATATATCTAGCGTGCTTCTTCTACATTGACCACTCTTCTTTATATTATATTGACCGATATTCTAGCTTTAGTTACAAGTTAGCAAAGTTTTCGTTTAAAGTATATAGTAAAAAAATTGAGTTTCCTGTTAGGAACTATTTAATGGATTTAATATGAACCATTTCTTCAGATCCGCCTGTTTACCGAAGACCTGTCCAGCAAGTTAGCCGAGGTAAAGTACATTTTAATTTTTTTTATTAGTACTATTACATTTTTTCTTATTCTGAATTAATAGATACTGTGATCTATGACTTATAATAACTGCAGATCAATTAACAACTTTAATTAGAGAGCTTTTGCAACCTTGTTGGACAGTCTCATTGGCTAGTGTTTTTGTACATCGCATATTTCTAAACCGGAACAATTTGCAAACACAGTCTGCTAAAAATATATAAATATAACAATGGATTTTACGAGAGGAACTTTTAACAAAGACCTATATTTCTTTGCTTCGAATAATTTTCAAATCTTCTTAAAACTTTAAACATTGTACGGGTCTCTAGACTCGATAGGTCGATTTTGGTTTCTTTGTGACAGCTCCACCTACAATAAAATGCGTGGACGTCGGACGCTCGTGGTCTGATGGAGACACGTGGAAGCGCGACAACTGCACTCTCTGCCAATGCTCAGCCGGCCGAGTCAACTGCACTGTACTGCCCGCTTGCCTTTCGAGTGAGTACAGCATTTGAAGATGCTAAGAATTTTTGGAGCAGAGTAACAAATAGTGGTTTTTAGTGGCCGATACCACCCATCGGTATCTGTAATTTACCTCAAATAGGATCGTTAGCTTACAATTAGTTCAATGTTGAATGGACAGCAGAATTGAAACAGAATATTATTATATATGACCCAAAATATGTGTGTCTACACTGAGATAATAAAACTGGCTTGAAGTTTTAAGTTGTTAGCTGTCTTTCTTTCCGCAGACCCCAGCACAAGTCGCCCTCATCTTGTTGGAGCGCAGCCGACGACGCCAGTAAGGGGCATCCCTGGCCGCCCAGGTGATGATGGCCCGTCCGGACCACCCGGAATACCAGGTGTTAATGGCGTGCCTGGATCACCAGGGATGCCTGGTCCCGTTGGACCTATGCCTGATGTAAGATTGTCTTACTTTCAATTTTTGTTTCAATAGTAATAGACTCGTGTTTGACGACAGTCTCAGTTGAGATTGTCGTCAAACGCGAGTAAGAGAGACGTAGCTTATAGTTAGCGCATTAGTAAGAAAAATGTTTTTTTAGGAACGAGCACGTTTGCATGGGGATTGTGTTGAATAATTCCAGATTTTAAATATATACATATCGTATATCTTAAGGCTGTTTTATTGAAATATTAATGTGAGATTCTTTTAGGTAAATGCATATTTGGCCCAACTTGCGGCGACATCTGGTGGCGACAAAGGCCCTGCATTCGATCCGTATCATTACATGCAAGCATCAGTTGGCGCTCCAGGAATACGAGGCATTCCAGGTATTTTTTTGTATTTCAAGTCTTTTATCATTTAAGTTCAGGAGATTCTTCTTGTTTAGTGATTATAACACGCAGAAGTCAACTTGGTATTTAGAATGTACTTCTCTTGTCGCTATCTGAGTCTGTTTACCGATGCCTGCAGTACAGGCGGTAACGCGTATGGCGAAACATGCGTATAAAATGTTTTACTAAAATAAAAATACAATAATAAAACGTAACATCACGCCTGTAATCCCCGACGGGGTAGGCAGAGGGGTGTACTACACCTCCGCTTTCACGCAAAAAATATAATACAATTAAATACCTATTTACTTTTTATGCATTTACTGTACCTCGTTAATAACTTATCATATCGAAGTCCCTGGTTAATTTCTTCGAGTTATAAAATAAATTTTTAATCAGGACCACAGGGCCCGCCTGGACCACAAGGTTTTCAAGGACCCAGAGGAGAACCTGGGGAACCAGGTCTTCCCGGGCCATTAGGACCTCCAGGAGAACGTGGGCCCCAAGGACTGCCAGGAAAAGATGTAAGTTTTGTTTTAAATATTATATTGTACGAAAAATATTTGATTGGAAGCGATACAGTAGAAATTACTAGTATTTCAGCCTTTCCCTGTAACCAATGGAGGGCTCTAACTAAAAATACTGTTTAACTCTGATTTAATAGGAATTGATGAACAACTGGGTGAGATGTCAATCTAATACAGATTAAATATAACAGTTTTTTTTTATTTTCAGACAATACAGATTTTTATTTTTTATAGAAAAACGCTTCGCCTAATTCGGGATTGGATGACCATGACTGAATAGTTCCAAAGAATTATTGTTTTTATTATTACTATCACCGACGTTGTATTATTAATGTTACTATTATTTTAGGGATCACCAGGTGAAGATGGTGAACCAGGTCCGACCGGTGCAGCCGGCCAACCGGGTCCTAGAGGAATCCCGGGCGTACCAGGAATCCAGGGCTTAAAGGGACATAGAGGATTTGATGGCAAGGATGGCGGTAAAGGTGAACAAGGCTTGCCAGGTGAAAAAGGACCTATAGGCCTACCCGGACCAGTTGGACCTGTTGGTCCTATTGTAAGTAGCTATTACTTATATACGATATATAAAACGATATACATATAAGATCACTTTAAATTCTTATAATATACAGTGGTAGGTATAATCATGTTTTCTGTTGAATATAAAAAAAAAACAATAAAAAAATAGTTGATTTTATTATTGCCAATATATACTATAATGGTACAAATTAATTAATTTTATAAACAACTAAATAAATTCATGTCAATATTTTTAGAGATATGAAATATATAACTTGTGTTTAGAATAACAGTTTAAATTGATATTGACAGGGCCCTCTTGGTCCCCGAGGTGAAAGAGGACGAGAAGGTCCACCTGGCCCACCAGGAATGAGAGGAGTTGACGGAGCCGCTGGGCCACCGGGGTTAATGGTATGTTGGATAATTTCATAAGCTAAAATGTAGATATAAATAATTGTTGTTTGACCTTCTACCATGAACCATGTAGAGCAGTTGATGTAGAGTTAATCTTTGCACGGTTAAGACTTCCCCTTGCCTGATGGAATTTCTTGGTTTGCCGAAGCTAAAGGTACATTTTGTGAAATCCAATGTGTAATACACCAAGTAACAAAACAAGCACTTTGTCTGTTTTAAAGACTTTAATTGGTACTATTTCTTCGTCCGAGGTTGACTTTAAATTCGTCCGTACACTTACGGAACACCATGTTTTTCGAAAATGGTGCATGTTTCTATATAGAAAAAGTTAGTAGGCGAAAATATCTTAAGCTAACTCGTACATATTGTACTTAATCTAAGTTAGTGTTAATAAAATTACAGGGAAACGTTGGAAAGCCAGGTGCGCCGGGTTTCCCAGGATCTCCTGGTATGAAGGGTGAACAAGGCTTGCAAGGGCCTAAAGGCAGTCAGGGCATGCAAGGCCCACGGGGAGAGGCAGGTCGTCCTGGTCAACCTGGGGAAGTAGGAGCACCTGGGTTAGCAGGTCGGGATGGCATACCCGGGGAGAAAGGAGTCCCAGGTCAGGCAGGTGCCGCTGGACCACAGGGATTTCCAGGTCCTAGAGGCACACCTGGTGTCGCTGGAGAGCCCGGGCTGCCGGGTATTAAAGGAACGCCGGTGAGAATTTCAGAAATTTTAATTACCGTTTATCTTCCAACTCATACGTTTGTGACCAATTAAAACAATCAACAATCAATATTAAGGAAACTCTTAAAATCTTATATGGTGTATGCGTATTACGACATTCGGCTGAATATATAATTTGTCAATATAAGTTAATTTATTCGTGAACCACAGAGAAGTGCTGAGGTACAAGAGTTGGTCAATGAAAGAAAATATATACCTTCAATATATTATATGAATTATTTTAGGGCCAACCAGGAGAAAGAGGTTTGAAAGGAGACGCGGGAATAAGAGGTGAAACTGGTACTCCTGGTCCTCGGGGTCTGCCAGGAACTGTTGGGCCTGAAGGTAAACGTGGCAAAAGAGGTTTAAGAGGCCCTGCTGGAAATGTGGGTCCTCAAGGCGAAAGAGGTTTACAAGGAATGAGGGGTATGCCTGGTGCGGATGGTCCAATGGGTCTTAAAGGTCAATCTGGAGAAAGAGGAGGTGTTGGGCTACCTGGTCCGAAAGGAAGCTCTGGGGACCCCGGCAGACCAGGACCTCAAGGATTACCAGGACAAAGAGGTATTGTTGGTAGACCAGGCATGACAGGTAAAACTGGACCTTCTGGTGAGAGAGGTATACCCGGCGCCGATGGTAGGCCCGGAGAGCAAGGTCCTCAAGGATTACAAGGAACGCCTGGTCTTATGGGTAGTCCCGGAGAAAGAGGATTGCAGGTAACCATCTCAATTTATCATCAATTTCTGTGAGAAGTTTCCTTTTATCGAATTTATAATCAATTGCACATTATAATCTTCAATTTAAAAAAAAACTCTTTAGGGAGAATCGGGTAAAGATGGTGAAGTTGGACAACCTGGTCCACAAGGACCGAAGGGTGACGCTGGAAGAGATGGCAGCCCAGGTATCCAAGGTGTGCAGGGTTCTGTAGGACCTGCGGGCGAGAGAGGACCCCAAGGACCACCTGGACCTACTGGTTTTCCTGTAAGTAAAATGTAAAATAATAAAAGCATTTCACAACAAGATTTAATGAGGCTTAAATCATATTAATGGAGACTTAGTTGGTGGAGTTATTTACTGAATGCGGTAAGTTAAATATTTGATTTGAAAAGC
>DWEE01003576.1:0-10382 GCA_018245755.1 Parelbella macleannani
TAATTTGTCTCTTGCTTGACCGCATTACTAGTAAAGCCTTTAGAAAAGTAAAAAATGAAGAAAATCTATCTTTGTCTAGTCTTGCGTTGAAGTCTTTTAACGAAACATTAATGTTTACTGCGTAATCGATTTTAATTTACTAACTTACAAGTGCGTGAATTATTTCCAACTATTAAAGTTACACTTAAAATAAGGTCCTTCCTTTCATTTACTTATTTTATCTAATCTAAGCACTTCAAAAAACAATTAATTTTAACACTTAAATCAATCACAGTGTAGCTAGATTCTTGTTAAAATTCAGATGTAATAAACATATTGAAAAAAAACTACATCCTTGTACACATAATGTTATCCTTAAATGTGGCAGCGGTAGGCAGAGACTAAATACATACTATTTACTCCTCGCACCTTGACAACTCTGTTTCTACCAACGTAGACAATTCTAAATTAATACCTAATTATTTGTTACGGTGTCAGGCTTTTCCCGGCTCGACAAATTGAATTCAGCTGTACTAAGACTCCATAAATGTATATATAACCTAACTAATAAACTGGACAGTCGTTACCCTTGTTTTTAAATACATTCATATCAAGTTCAAGTTAAAACAATATATTTTATATATGAATATTTACGAACAGAAGACGTTATACTTGCCTGAGTACCATTTTACATTTTGTATTTTTGTTAAGGTCATCATTATCTACTCGCTGAATCCATTTAAGATTTAGCAAATATCTGCATTCAGGTATCATTTGACGAGCATTTTAATGATAAATTTAATTTACATCACAACCGCAAACAGACACCTCAGATGACAGGTGGGAAGATGACAATTGCGACAGCGAAAATGTCGGATAAAATGGCAACGTCGCCTCTCATGATTATTAGAAAAACAGATTTTTATTAAAAACATGTTATATGACAGATATTATTAAAAAGGTTAAATAAGCACATGTAGCGTTAGGAATCATTATAATCATCAGCCCTTTGGTCTTTCGACTGTTGCACATGGATCTCAGACTGAGAAGAGTTAGGGCCTTTGCATGCCATATCTCAAATACATTTGCCTCAACTCTCATTCACACTGTACTAATTTCCGCCTATGCTCTAATTGGCTGATTTTTTACGTTAAAGAAATTATTTATTAAATATATATCATAAGATTATCAAATGAAAACCTGGACCACTGTTATCTTATTATTACAAAACATATACCTACTTCTTAAATGTTCAACGTGCATACAACTGGGAACATCATTATATTGTATTCAATTCTGAGAAGTTTTTATCATTTAATTCTATGCTATGTACCTACCTACTTAATTTTTTTAGTAATCTTCAGTAAACACGTTTACTTTTTGTATTTAACATTCTCAAAGTAATGACTCGCAACTGTGACCACATCAGTTATGCACACATTGCCTTTGCAATTACCATAAAGCACAAAATTGTTCTCACATTGTCTGCGCGATATTGGACATCTTGCTACTGCTTCGGTTTTCTCACCTGCCATATAATCGACTTAATAACGCCTACGGGTTATATTATTGAAATTTCTAATAAGAAGTAGGTACTTCGAGTGCCGAGCAAACGATCCTAGGCTCAACTCTCACGTTGGGCGAAGAATTATAGTTTTTCTAACATGTAAATTCCTGATTCCTGAATTCTCTGAGTCTGGGTCTACGTCCGAAGTATGCACAACCCCTATTACGTCGGACGTACACCATAACTGGTGAAGAGCAGGAGTACTAAACTCATCTGCTTACCTTTTCGGGTAAATAGGTACGAGCTTAATGTTACATTCTAAAGAGAGCAAAGAGAATAAGGGATAGACTTCAAAATATCGAACACACAGGGATAGAATGCTTAAATGAAAATATTGAAGCGAATAAATGATGTCAGTGATTCGAGTGTAAAACAATAAGCGCACGTACTGCCACCGCAAGTAGCCGGTGTGTCAAGACATCGTGTTACAGCGACATTATGTCGATCGCCCAACCGCACTGCACTCCGAGATAATAGTCACGTATGGCCACATTATACACCATCATGTTATTATATAAACAGTTACACACGAGCCTAGGAACTCTTGAAAAATACAATCGCTCATAATTTTCTATGGTATAAGTATTATTATTATATCTATCATTCTTTTTAAAATAACGCTCGAGCTGATATTTCGTTAGTTTCTGTGTTTTCGCATTTTAACCATCATTTTTTTAAATATTTGTTCCCGAAATCATTGGAATCTACAGTATTCTGGACAACGCAGATTTTAATATTCAAAATATTAGAGCCGCGTTTTGAGACGTCATTTATATTTCCTACAAGTTGATGACGTTACGTACCTACTGTGTATCATCAGTTGATGACAAAATAGATCGTAATGTTAAACTGCTTCTAGTTCTGCCATTGCCGTGACATTGATCAAAATTGTCTCCATACAATAGCAAACGAATCATAGATAAGTACATTTGCTCGTCCAACAAAAACGAAAGAGCATTATAAGCGTTTTTGTGAAAACGCTGACATCCGTAAGCCATGCGAGGTTAATGTCATGGGGTTTTGTTAGGCGGCCTCGATCCAGTGCGACTCATCTTTTATTCTATTGTGGTAAACAGTAATTCATTATCATGACTTAACTTGCTCCCCGAGAGTACTCTCTGCAAATACATCACGACACAATCACGTAAAGACATTCGTTTTTCTGTCCTTTCTATGCCTTTTTTACCATTTAATTACGGTCGTTTAAATCAATAAAACGAAGGATTTGACAAAAGGCTGGTATGGAAACCGTGCCACAAATAAGCTACAGCCTATAAACTCATATCTTAATATGTTATAAAACGTAACGTAAAAAAAAGCTAACATCAACCCTATAATCCCCAAAGTGGTAGGCAGACGAGTGTTGTACACTCCCACGTTTCACTAGTTACGTTTAGGTCCCATGGAATAGGTGGTTAGCCCATTGCCATACACCGGGCACAGATCCAGACTCCGGATAGTCTAGAAATTCTAAATTAGAAAAATCCGATAGTACCCGACCCGGGATTTGAACCCAGGACCTCCCGATCGGCAGTCGCGCTTGCAACCGCTCTACCAACGAGGCAGTCTCTGATGATGATATTTTTTAAGTCATTCTATAGGCATCTTGATGTGAAACTAAGTCAAGTGCCTAAATAGATGATCAATTTCATTCTACTCATTAGGTAACTCCTTAATTTTAATGTGTTTGAGATTGTAAAAAGTATCTTACATGACAGGGTTAACATAAACAAACATAGAACTCGCACACCCACCTGTAACCAAACTAGGTAGAGGCGATATTGTGATAACCAAACATCGGATAAACGTACAAACATAAATTGCAATAAACACAATACAAAAAGATACTTCTATCTATAAATAAATAGATACTTATAATTTTGCAAAAACAAAGACTCGTGCTCGACATTCATATATATACATACATATACATATGTCCTGGGTGGGAATCAAACCCGTAACCTCCGGCTCAACAGCCGGGGTCACTAACCACTGACCAACAGACCAGTCAAACGTTTGCTTAACAAATCTGACACAGTTTACGTAAAAGCGGAACTTTTCTGAAATCGTAACTCTTAAACGATTTATGTAATCAGTGATTGTTTTGCTAATTTCCACTATCTCACCCGCACACGGTAGGTAGTGCGTGATCGGTAAGGTTTATTGCGCTTTTTCGGGTTTTTTTTTACTCGCAGCACCTCACTATTACTATTCCGAACACGACGCAGGCTCTTCATCTGGTACACGGCTACGTGGAACGGCTCGCTACAGATTTCCAGAAACGGAACCGGAGTTTTTAAACAAATTAGCTACGATACTGATGTCTCAAGGCCCGCTTCTCGCTACGGCGACGTATAAATAGAATGATTTAATTGTTTTGCGTTCGCTATCAATTCATAGATGCATTTGAATTCGACGCGCGAAAATGTTGTCGCGATGTTTTTGTCACGTTCGCGGAAAAACCGCGGAGCGTGTGAATTTTCAACGTATTTGTCTTAAGGCCACGTTACTTTGCTTAGAATGTATGTAAAACTTTACAAACATTTAATTGGCAATACTGTTATGAGTGCATATAAGAAAAAAAAATATTAGTACAATATACTCGTATGTACCTATAACTCATTTCGCTCCTCGCTTACAGGAACAGGATAATAATATGTCTACCTCAATATACATATAATAGCATATTATACCTGATAAAGAAATAAAATTTGTTGTATAATTTGCTACATTCTAAATTAGACCAAATTAGATAAAACAAAAAGTATGTAGAACACGGGTTAATTCATAAAGATTCGCAATATTAGATGTTAAAAAATATTAAGATTTTTTTTCGGACATTTAAGAAAAGAACAATAATGATCTTCAAGAAGCACCGCAGCTTACTAAATACTATACAAATTATTTTTTAAAGGGTAGTTAATTTTCCGGCGTCATTTCTTCGGATACAAAAACTCGTTACTCATAAGTTTATGTAGCGACGCATTCCGCTGAGCGCAGCCTGATTCCCGAACATCAACTATACAGGCTGTTGTTTTCTTGTTTAAGGATTAACTCACGTGGACGTGAAGGTCAATTTAAAAATTGACCGATTTATTGTATCTAAGGGTGTTATAAATATCATATTTATTATAGACAAAATCGCACATTACCATCATCATACATATGTTAGAAAATAGATCCTTTCTAAACTGTATTAGTATAAATATTGAGTACAGAGATATTATTTTCCAATTATAATTACTAAATCTACTGCTTACATATTTTTAATTTAACTACGAAACCATTATGTAATGAGTATCCAAGCTGTCCTCTTACGTAACACCCTGTGATTCATAGCTAAAGGTTGTATATTTTAATATTTTTTGCTGCAACTATTTCACTTATATTTGTAGTTTATGTACGACTCTTCATAAAAATTCTTCAAGGAGGCATCTCGGGGAAAAATCAATGTGTTCGAACAACCTGTATCAAGTTTTGGTCCGGTGGCGCCGTCTCCGAATTCCCTGTCGTCCGATCCCGCGATAGGGCCCCTACATGTATTATGTATAACAAATGGGAGACATCCAAAATAAAACAGGACCGGGAGCTTTTACATTTGGCCATGAATTCGTCCCACTCCACGTGGATACATTCCCGGCATTTCGTCGACCGCCATCTTTTATTTCTTATTTTGGCGCGCGACCTACCCAATTCTGCGCGTGTTTTTGCAACGGTTCTATGAAATTTGCTCGCCAAATTTATAGTTTAGATTGATTTCATTATCATTAGTATATGGTTATGACATTCGCGATCCTAGAATTGTGACTATAAACATTTTGATTTTCTTTTAATTTATAAATAGAAAAATCCAATTTGTAGGTACCGACAAACAACCAAATACTTGACTATTTTACTTTATTGCAATCACAGCTCCTATGGCTGCTGGAACTGGCTCGACTAGTTCGTCTACAGTCACATCGAGTGCATTATTCGAAATTCTTGTATAATCAGTTATTAGTTGAACAGTTTCGTAGATCTGTCACGTAACGAACATTCTCATCGATGGAATGAGTATTCGCGTCACGTATATGGAGCGGTACTACTAATGTATACAATTGTTTACTTTCATGTAATTAACTGTTGTTGACTAATTGATGTACGTTAAGTTGATTTCTATTCCTGACATGAATTTCAAGGATACTAATTGATGTTTAAATTTAAATATATTTAGCATTTCGAAACGCACCTGGAAGTTTCAAGAGAGTGAAAGAGTCAGTTCTACGTATGTTCTCA
Source organism: Parelbella macleannani (assembly GCA_018245755.1). Classification (NCBI taxonomy): domain Eukaryota; kingdom Metazoa; phylum Arthropoda; class Insecta; order Lepidoptera; family Hesperiidae; genus Parelbella; species Parelbella macleannani. Next base: position 5,822 of record DWEE01003576.1, read on the forward strand.
CGTTTTTATTTTTCATGTAAAAAATATAGAATTTGTACAGCGGCATAAATACTATGAAATTATTAATAATTTATCTTTTGCTTTAATATTTGTACATATATCTGTATGATGTTATGTATGGATACAGACAATTCAGTTAACTTCTATTTTTAAAGAGCTCTAAATGTATAAATCAACAATCAATATCTACATAATTCAATAACTTTATTTTAAGTCAGATTTTCAATGTTAATATTATGCTAATGTTGGTACCTGCATGTCCAACAAAATATTAAAGTTTCATCAATTTTCCCTCGGGAAAAAAGAATTGAAAAATAAAACGCAAACCGAAGGCGTAGTGACAGACAGGTAGTAACAGGCTAAATATTTTATACAGCCTCACGAGCGGCTCAATGTCACGCAAGTGTGTCAGTAAATCAACATTAAAGGAGTAGGTGTCAACAATTTAATTATCTAACGATACATTTAAACTACAACTTCGGTGACATTAAAAAATTACAAGTTAGCCTTTTTAGTATGTTTGACCGCTAATCGCACGGATTATAAGTACCTATTTATCACCATACTGATTAATGACTTGTCATTATCCCAGCCGTATATAACTCGCCTAAATTGCAATTCAGGTACTAAATTTAAACGTAAACGATTAAGTATAGAAATTTAACTACAGATAGTATTAATTGTCCAAATCTAATAATAAAGGAAGATTTACGTTTATATGTATTTTAAATTCTTTAAAACAACATCCATACTACTTTACGAAACTTTATAATTATCTGTGTTTTAAACGTGATCAATAACGGATAGATTGTCATCGTTCATCATTTCAAAAAAGAAAAAACAAAAGAAAAACAACGTTTAAAAACGGAGCGCGGGACTTTTGATCGAGCAGTGGCAACGACGTGACATCAGACAGGTGCTAGGGATGGTCGCGGAGCAAGAAATATCGACTTGATTCATTTTCAAATTAATCAAAAAATTCGGGACTTGGACCTTGAAAATATTTCACATATTTGTTAAAAAATGTATAAGCAACTTTCTATCATACTGTATATATAAGAACTAAACGTCCTGGCCCAGAGCCACTAGCTACGGGAGCTATCAACATGAGGATTGAATAGTGATATATGATGTAAAATACGGTTTCAAAGTTTGCCTGAAAATTCTCCGTTTTTTTTGGAGAGAAAAAAAATACAGGGAACTTTCATGACGTAGGCAGGCACTAAATTATTCTTATCAAAGTGCTAAATAAGTCTCCTTATCCAAGCAAAGAAATCGGTTCGTAGCCTACAGCATCATTTCATTGGCCTGCATTTTTAAATAGGTATATGTGTGATAACAAATATTAAATTTCATCGACTCCACGTGTCCCAACAGGTCGTGATGTGTCGATTAGCCGACAGGTACAACATGTCGTTGGCGTGTCGTTGTCATGTCGGTGTCGTGTCGCGTCGCCTTGGCGTTTTCAAAAATAGATCGTGCGATAACGGTCGAATGAGTATTCAAATCATATAACTGGTTCCGCCACAAGTGCCGCTATTCACATTATAACATTGATTTTTATATAAAGTTACACTAAAATTTGTTTAGTCCCTTTTGCGTTAAAATGTAATACTGACTTAATAGTTGCTTATAATAAATTTGTAGGATGTAAAAAATTTATATAGATAAAATGATTTGAAGAACATCGCTATGTGCTAGCAGTGTTTTTAAACTCGTCTTTTGAATATTTTAATCAAATAACTACTGTAGTTGTAGTTAAAACTGTTGTAGAGTCAAATTCTCGAATGTTTCTTTCCGCATATGACTTAGAAAAGTGTTGAAATAATTAAAATACCTAAAGCTCCAAATGTAGTCATATTTCTCAATAAAATCGCTACAACATATGAAATAATAAACTATCAAAATCAATAAGAAACCTATAAGTAATCAATAAGCTAGACAGACATTACCGTACTATTACGAAAACGTTTAAGCGCCCTAATACAGTGATATCACCCGCAAAGCCTTAAATTAGAAAGAGAAAAGATAAAACGGAACATATTGTTTTTCAAAAAATACAGAAACAGGCCGCTCGTTTAGAACAAAAGTCGGCTCGGTTGTTTGAAAAGTTTGAAATAAAAACGCTATAAATAACGATTAACAAAAAGCTGGGTGTCATCTCGTTCTGTTATCGAAGGGCCGAGGGTGCAGGCTGTCGGTAGCGCGCTAATGGACAACGGAAACTGTGGAGTCGAATTTCATTTATATTAAATTATATTATTTTTGCAAGCTCTATTAAATTTTGCAATATTTAATTCAATTTAGATTATTGAAAAAGTCTTATGAAATGTCAGCAACATAAAGTAAATAAAATACATAAAAGATATTGTTATTCACAAATCACTTGTACCTATCTTCACCATAAACTATATACCGGCTTAGCTCACGAATATTATATCGCATAAAAATCTTGACGTCCACCGCGACCTCTCTGCGAATGGGTGCTCGTGAGTTGAGCCGGTACATAATTTTATCAAAATAAATTTATAGATTTATTTAATGTATACTGAGGTAAGCTGTATCGAATATATTAATTTCTTAAATAATATTTCTACATAAAAATATATAAAATAAACACCTGAGTCTGTATACGAAGTTGAACGCAACATTTAGTAACAGTGCTAATATCATTTGAGAGAACACACGCCAACTTGATTTATAGTCAGTTTATTTTACAGCGAGTGTTATTTTTAAAACTAAAAATCAATTTTGCCATTAATGCCTACTTGACATAGTTTTCTAGCGAATCGTCTCCACGGTTTCCGATAGCAGATACAAGATAAGCGGGCTATCTCGGCGCCACCTAGCGGGCGGGCCGCTTGTTAATGTCCTATTCTACTATTACCATCTCCGTATCGCCCTATGAAGACACTTCGTTAGTGAGGAGACACGCATGCCGAGAGAAGCCGCTTCGCGAAGAAAGTTGTTAAACGAACTTGCAAATCGAACGTTTTTAGTACATAATCAAGGGAACACAATTTAAAAATACACTCCTTTCTAGCACCGTGTACCTGAAAACGTCACCAAATACGAGAATTGCCAAAATTTGACAGTCCTGACCAACCCTTTAATCATTTCTGTCGTATACATACATTTAACGGATGGCAAAATTACATTAACACAAATAATCCAGTCGCGTGGATCTAGTTGGAGCAAACCAAGAAAACACAAGAGAAACAACTCTTTACACTATACAATTACTTTAATCTTGACTTTGGTCAATCTCTATAATTATATCTCAAGACAATAATCGTTAAACCGTGTAAAACTTTCAAGAGCAAGAAAATTCCGGATTATTTTGACATAAATGTGCACGGGAACAGCATCGTAAACTATTCTCAAAACCTCACCTTGATTCTGGATAGGCTTCTTTATATGTAGACTTATATTGGCCTAGCCAGTATACAATTACGTACTTACACACGGCCGATATTTACCCATGAATACTTTCAAAATTCCCACCTGAATATAATACACCGCGATTGCGACATGCAATGGTCCCATCAAACTCGTAGATGCCACGGGAACGAATTGTTATGTCGTTAAAGCAAGTGGTTTGCTCGTGTTGTCATGTACAAGCTATTACTGTGCGGTTTTGTTCGCGGCAAAACTAGTGTACCTACCTGAAACTACTTAACTGGTCGAACTTAACCGAAACTCCTAACTAACATCGTGTTGGTAATTTTGCTCAATACGATCTATCAGTCTTCTTTAAATAACTAGTCTGTATTCCGATCTAACCAGGCGTAGAGTTTGGGAAATTATAATTTACTCAATCCTATGATCCTGTCTCCGGTTTTCCACAAAACGATGTACTATTCTTCTCTAAATAGGTAGCGTCTAGTGTGGTATGAACTCGTTCTATAAATATTATAATATTTAAAGCCAATTTAGTACAGTGGCTTAACACCACCTCGATAGTAAATCGCGCGTATGCAACACGACACTGTCGCCCGCTTCACACCTATCTTCCGTAATGAGATAACGTCAACACCGGCATTGACCCACTGATCAATACTGATATACTATATTTAACTAAGATTCCTTACGAACTAGACGTCGAACTACATACACTAGTAATAGCACAGTTGATAAGAAATAATATAGGTACATATGTAGCTACGACCTAAGAAAACCTAAGCGTTTTTAAACACCCTTGCGAAGTTTGAGTTAATCGTGTTTGATATAACGAATATTTTTTTTTTTTCAATGTTAAGCATTATTTATCTACATAGATATTTGAATGTATTTCCGTGTGTCCTATTTTATGAAATGTCACTTGCCCAGCGTGGCGGACAACAGTAATATTTTATACCTTCTCATTTTTAGTTTAAAAGCATTACTGTTAGGCTGGCTACATGCGGATTAGTAGACGTTACACGCTGTTAAAAATGTTATTGAGTACTTTAAAACATGCAATAATAGCATTGATAAATTAATATTTATAACCATTTTATACACTTTATCATTCAAAAGCAAGAACAATAATTTATCACAATAATTGTCAACAAATCACAAT
>DWEE01003577.1:0-10381 GCA_018245755.1 Parelbella macleannani
TGATGAACGCATATCAAGCATTATAATACAAAATATACGTACTTTACTATTACATCAATAAAATATATACGCAATGTAAGTAAAAGAAATGTTGATATTAACTATGTATTTACTTTTAAAGCCGCCTTAGTATTTCATAATGAATCTACATATATTTCTGCCTGCCGACTGCCTCATTGGTCGGGTGGTTGCAAGCGTGACTCCTGATCGAAGAGGTCCTCATCCAGGCCTCAATTAGCGAGAAGAGGCGACATAGCTGAACATCACGACTAAAATATTCGCAGCCACAGCGATCCCCGTATCCGTTGAGCTGGTAACGACACCATATTGTCCAACAGGTGCGTAGATCGACACCCACGATAAGATTTGATCTCGTAATTCAATTTTAACGCCTGACTCGAGCACGCGATGCTCGGAAACGGATAAATTTGGTAAATCGCCCTAAAATTGCTATAACATTGACGTTGACTTCATTTACGATTTTGTAATTTGGAAAGGAAATAAAACCGTCGCGTTCAGAAGGTACATAAGGATACAGAGCTTTAAAAAAGTTTTAATGTAACACCACCCTCTGCCTTCCCCTTCGGGGATTACAGACGTGAAGTTACATTTTTTTTAATGTAACGCCTTTGGTCATCATTATTTTTAATGTTTTATTTTTTTTTTATGTACAAAATTGTTTTTCTTGTACTTGTTTCTTCTTATCCAACTCCTCCCAGTCCGTGCCCTACTCCTTGTTCCCTTCGTTAACGTCTTCGACTTCTCCGTATACTACATTAAATTACTGTTATCAGCGATAAGTGTGGGAAAAATACTTCCTTCAATGGTAGGCAGTGTCGAGTTTAGTCGGCCACGTAAGATCAATGCGATTCAGCAGAAACGGTTTTAGCCACCAACTTGTTGCTAGAAACGCAATAACCTTAAAGATCTAAGATTATAATCCTTTTTACTGTTATGCACGTCCTTCGTTCATGTACAAAAGAAACTTCGAAAGCGGTCTAATATTCAAAAGATGACAGTGACCGCCATTTTGTGACAAAATTGTTCCACTTTTAAAGCAAATGTAGCTTTCGTAGCGAATTTTGAATTTCGAACGATATTATCTACGCATTGTATATTGAAAACTCGCCTTTTGTAGAGATAATGGTGTTAAACAAAGCTTTGAGACATGGCCAGCACAGTTCCATTTTTTTTTTGACCAAAGTATGGCACTTATTTGCATTATATATCATTTCTGATTAATATTTAGCCCCTCTTTCTCTCGCATGTGCAAAATATTGAAATGCATTGGACAATTTTTCTCAACATATCGATTGGAGATATTTCATTAAGCATAACAATATTATAAATGATTCAGCATTAACGTGTCATCTTTGATTTTTTAAAGCTTGCTTCTAAGTATATTTTTAACATCATTTTTGAAGGTAGTTTATTTTTTTTGTACATCCTGTTTATAAATACATACATATTGTGTGTTCGTGACAATGAGCTGGTTACACGGAGGAAGCTATCAAAGTGAAATGGGTCCACCGTTTCGGTGCTGAATGTAAATTGGTCGTTTTCCCACGTGTCGGAGTTGCCCGTTTAATTAAACACCACACCTGCGCATGCGCAGCCAAACGTTACCTAGCGCTCATTGTTCATAGATAAGGCACAGACGTATCTACTTTAATCTTTTAAGTAAATAACATAACATCACGACTGTATTTCCCCTAAGGAATAGGCAGGGGAGTGTTTTACCATGATTTACGTACTTTTCGATTAAATTTTTATTTTCAGTTATACCTATTATCTATAGTAATTTGTGTCTATATTGTAAATTGCAATTATATAGGCGTACGAATTGTTAAACAAAATTTAATTTTTTTGTGAAAAAATGCATGTGTTCTGAGCTCAAACAAATTTTAATTAATACAGTCTTCAATATGTAAGTTAATATTTATTGTAATAATTCACTATTAAAATTGTCACGTTTTATTTTGAACGACATAATAACAATACATAGAAACCTTTCTTGAACACAGATTTGTTTACGGATTAGCAACATTGGAAGTTAATTAACGCTAAATGTCACTGGGGTCACATAATCACTATATCAAATGTTTAGTCCAATTCTGCTTGAGATCAATCGTATATGCTGCTACCTTTAAGTAACCTTTAAGTGAACGTATAGTGAAATGTGGGAGTGCATTACACTCCACTGCCTATCCATAAACCTCAAGCTGAGACATATGTAACAGCTGCTTATTAAAAATATAGATGCATCTCTCCTGCATACTCTCGTAATAGTAATGTTCCAGCAGTTGCATATCACTATGTAGTTGGTTTTATTCATTCGTTCGTTCACATTCTATCATTCCTCGTAGCAAGCAATACATACACACCTGTTACGATATTATGTAATTAAAAATTCGTAAAAATATTTTCGTAACAACTTCAACGTTTGTGAAAAAAGCGATGTTGCCAGCGGTTCTCAAACTGATATTTGAATATTCGCTATAGTTCGGAAATGTATTGCTCTAATTATGTTTAGGTTTTAATTCGTATTAAATAGGTAATTACTTGAAACCTGCGCACATTTCAATATCTACGTTTTTAATACCTTATTTCACTACTTCAGTACTACATTTGTAATATATTTACCGTAAACATATCCTTTCTTGAAATTCTCTCTGTTGTAATGTCAAACCAAAATCTATTTACTTTATTTGACTTAAGAACCTAAGAGCAGGTATTTACGTAACAAAATGTTACTATTGTACTTTTTGACTTATTTATTATATGAATATATTTATTAATTATGGTACAGTCACCCTTATATAGTCTTTACAAAGTCACAAATACAGAATTATTGTATTAATGTTGTTTATGTATTCATATTTAAGAGTTCGTGGGTCTACAGTTATAAAAACCATGAATTCTAAATTATGCCTTGAGCCTGAAATAAAAAAGATAGACAAATATTTTATGACATTAATATCGATTAATGAAACAAAAGAATATACAACGTGTGGAATAAAAAAAATAATATACTATGTAACTTAGTTTTTCTAAAGTTTGAGAACCACACTGTTGACGTAGCAGGTGCGTAACATGCCGCGAGTTTAACCTATCTGCCGACATCGGGAGACACTCAGATGTTCACTAATTTCCAAAATTCCAATTTTACTCTAATAAGTGCATATTTTAATAACCATGTCTGTGTATGTCCACGTCCTTCGTCAATATTCTCTTTTGCTTTAAAATAATTTTATTACACATCATCATATTATATGTATATAAAAAATTAACATCACGCCTGTATTCCCCGATGGGGTAGGCAGGTGAGTGTAGTACAATCCTACGTTTCATCAGTTACGAAGTCCCGTGAAATAGGTGGTGAGCCAATTGCCCTACCCGGGCACAAATCCAGACTCCGACTATAAACTCTAAATTAGGAAAATGCGTAATTTACATAGGTTATGATTTTTATTGGTGAATACGCATGTTTTCAAAAGATATTTTACTTGATTTGAGTTCTGTATTATTTATTACAGACAGCTATATACATAGTTATATTGCGTCATTTATAACATACATAAGTAGTGTTCATATATTTATGTGTATTAAGTGTTACCCTGTAATAGGTTCGCGAATTTAAAGATCATAACTACATATATACATATGTATATAATTTTACATTTCAACATAAAGTGTGCTTCTCAAAATGTTATTATACTTAGGAGATATAATTTTAAATTAAAATATTGTGTAAATATGCCGTCTAGGAACAGATATTAAAGGAATATTCTTGTGTGTAATGACTCAAAGCTGATGTCTACGGCGTAGCGTGAACAGGGGCGTGGTTAAGCTGCGTAGCCTGTTGGCAGCCAGCGCGAATGTTGGAGTTGCCAGCTCCAAGGATAAAGCCGACCGTTAGCGCAGACGTACGCTAAGACGGGATTGCATGCACCTTGGATAATTAAGCAACATAGCATAGCACCACGCTTGTGTTTCCTCGAACACCCAGGCAGAAGAGTAGTACACTTGACGAATTGTTAACGAAACATAACAATTAGGCAAATCTTAGATGTACAGTGGTGTGGTTAATACGATTTAATTGAGGTTGCTAGTTATTATAAGTAAACAGGTCATTCACACGTGGAGAATTTTATAAGATACACGTACATAGTTGTCTTCATTATAGTTCTCTTGAAGCAAAAAAAAAATAACATATTGGTATTTTTATACAACGGTAATTAAACTGTATTACTCTACTCCGACACAACTACGTATCAAATTATTATTAATTGGAATAGAAGACATGTGTATGAACAATTAATTATGAATAGTAAAAAATGTAATGTTATGTGATAATTTTGAATACTTACAGTTTTTAAAAAGAAATCTTACCTAAGCCGGTGCATCTCATGTTAAACGTATTAGGACTAACATATTAATCTAACATTCCTCTAGTATGATTATTTATCATTATTCAAAGAGTAGTGCACTCGAAATCTATAATCTTATATTGGATCTTCAGATGCAGTCACATGTAAATGTCGGGCGCACAATCTCGTCTAAGTGTGAAACAGTGAGCTATCAAATGTCCAGCAAATGCAAATCAAGCGGCCAGGTGTAACAGGAAGATAATGGAGCTTAGTGATTGTGTACCGTTTGATTATCGAACGAACGGAATCCAGACGAACGAATGACTATTCCAACGTTTGTAGCCGTGTATTTTCCAGAAGTATTTTTGATCTGTTTTAAAATAGACGGTAAGTAACATTGTTAGATACTATTGGCTATTTCTGATCCTGTCTTTTTGTAAAGAAAAAACATTGCTGTAAAATCTGTTTTAAAATAGGTCAACACATTCTTAATTGATCTACATAGATAGAAAAAAAAAACAACAATTTTTTAAACACCGTATTCTTTAATACGTTATCGCAGGTCTAGAGCACTGGCAGCTCAATAATTTAATTTTAAAAGATTCGCCTCATTGTAGTAGTTCGGTCTTCCAAATTTAAAACATCAATACTGTTCATTTGTTTTAACATGAACTTTTAACACAAGTAAGTAGTGACGTGGCGTCACATTACCGTTTGTAATGTTAACATTAATGTCGTTAACATCAACTTGTTAACATTACAATAAACGTTGTTATTTTTAACGTTAACGACTGTTAACATTAACATAGTGTTCAGTGTATTTTCGGATAGTAAACACGAGTTGCGTTTTTGGTTACGTTGTGGAAGTTTAAATTAAATGAGCTGCTAATCTATTTCAAAATTATCAGCATAGTACTTGTTCAAAATATCAAAACCATTGACACATTAGGTACCAGTTAGTGTGATTCAGAAACTGGAAGGATAAGTGTCATATGACTTGAGTCATGCAATAAGAACAGTAGATATGAGTCATTCTCTTAATAATATTAAATTGAGAAAACAAAAACAATTTTAAAAGTCCGCCTTTTGTTATATACCTAGATATATAGGTGTTTCAATAAAGAATAAATAAAATAAATAAATAAAATGACGAAGCATTGGGGTTTTACAACACCCTCAACAGAAATACCCTAACGCAGGTTCCAGGTCACGTGTCCAATATAGAAAATCTTCCTTAACCTGTATACTATTCATTTTTGACGCCAATCGAAAACCGTTTTCTTATCAATTCAGACAATACTCTGTAAAGAAAAAAAGAGCTAAAAGTACTCGAATATATCTTCACGAACCTTCACGAACTTTGTACACTGGAGCTTTATAACAAAGACACTGCTATCTCCAGTGTTTGATGGCAGAGATGCGTGTACAGTATGGTCAATTACTTTGATAAACCAGCTATCCTTTTGTAAATTTTACATCTTGTATAATACAGAAAGCGGTGTAATGTTTTGTGTAGCTGTTTCGTATTTTATTTTTATCTTAGTTTCATACAGACACTGTTTCATATATTATTATTATTATACCATCACGCCAGGACTTTTACGGGGTAGGCAGAAGGCATTAAGTGCTATATATCTTTGTTCTTACAGACCTAACATGCTTCTGCTACACTCATTACTCTTTTCGTGCATGTCGGTTGAATATAATATAATAATATTAGAGCTAAATACAGCTGTAGTTTCATATAGTACAATAATATTTTAGTCATATTGCAGTGAAATACAGTTATTGTTCCATATTAAAATCATATTAACGTAACATCACGCCTGTAATCCCCGAAAGGGTAGACAGAGAAGTGTAGTACACTTCCACGTTTCACCAGTTACGTTTAATAGGTAGTGAGCCTATTGCCATACACCGAGCACAATTCCAGACTCAGAGTCAGTGACTAGAAATTCTAAATTAGAAAAATCTAATAGTACCCGACCCGGAATTTGAACCCACTCCCGATCGGCAGTTGCGCTTGCAACCAGTCGACCAACGAGGCAGGCGGGCCTGAATTAAAATTATATTAGAGTGCAATACAATAACTGTTCCGTACACTCGTACTGTAGTTATATTATAGTGTAATATTGTAACCGTTACAAATGTTAACAGTCTCGCATCGTAGTGTCGTCCGCGGATGACGTGAGCCGTTCGATACATTTCCAATTTTGTAAATTTGACAAATAGTTCGGTCCGGCCGGCGGTATCGTGATCTTCGTCGTGGATATCGTGAACCGCCCAATCGGTAGCGCATAACGTATAAATCACGGTACAGGAGTGTGTGCCTGTTTTCTGTATGTCCGTGATGCTATTTTTATTTGGCAGTTTCGGCCGATAGCGCTTTTTTTGCTCTTCTATCAATATTTCTACGCGGCTCAGGTATCTGCCCCAGCTTTGGTTAATCGTCGTCTGCGAGATCACTTTTTGTATGTATATTAACCTTCTATTGAGACGACGGATCGAGCTGGCAGTGTGTTGTGGTTAAGTAAACCGATGATAAGTTTTAGGGATCGAATATTATTACATCCTTACTTTGCACTAACTGAATTGGGCCGCACTATGTTAATCTGTATATTTCTTAGGTTTATCATTATAAGTGACGATGTATTTATGTGTTATGAGAAATAAAGACCGAATTGTTTTTAGTGTGATTTAAATTCAAATCGACATTACGATTACGTAAGTCTGGTTTCAACTACCGTGGCTTTTAATGGATAAACATGGGAGGGCGGAAGTGAGATGAACTTTCTAACATCGAGCAACTAACGTACACGGCCTATGTTTGACTATCAATTGGAACTAATTCCAAGTGAATTGATGACTAATACCGTAGTAGTTTCGCATTCTGAAGCTATAACTATTCGGTATATAATCATGTCATCGCGTATGTACAATTGTACAGGTTGAAAGATATTGTTAAAAGTTACACATTAAAAAATGAAGACCAATAGTTTTAGTAGTCAGTTGTTAATAGAATAGTTTTGGACATGCATATGAAATTTGACATGCGTAGAAATACGCATATAGGTGTGATGTTATGTATTATATAAAAGATAGAAAGAAATTATATATATATATATGTTATAAATGCTAATAAAATGGCGAAAGGCTGACGTTGACCCCGTAAAAACCTACATTTTAAGTTTAACCAATCGTTGCACAATTTGAAACGAATTTACAATGTTCATAATAAAGGTATCGTATCTCGACGGGTGTTTCTGTCTTCGATGTCTTCTTAACCTTCTCTTATCTCTCGTCGGTTACCCATCCACGATCGCTCACTCAAGGAGGTTGTGATGGGCCGAGCAACGAGTGCACACATCACACCCAGGTTGAGTGAGTAACCGGAAATGAAATGTTCTTGTGTTTCTTCTTTATTAAAATAACAGTTCTTCTTTCTTCTTTGTTCCACGAACGTTTACAGATGATATAGTTTCAGAAAATGCACGTACAAATATTTGTTAAAGCGAGCAAATATTTAGTATGTATACTCTATAAAAAGAAACAATCATAAGCCTGTAATGTCTGAAGGGGTAGGCAAAGGAGTGTAGTGCACTCACCAGTTACTTTTATGTCCCAGTAGGGGATATGTGGAGAACCTATTACCGTACTCCTGGTCATAGACCCATAATATTTAATTGTATACGTTCTGTAATATATCATAATCATATTAAAGGATCCGTGAGCCTTGATACATTTCTACAAAAAATGGGCCTTAGTGTAACTCTAAGGTTACACTAAGGCCCATTTAACGACAATGAATTTAAAAGTAGTTAGTTTTCAACAATGTTCGAGTTGGGCGAGACTTTGTATACATAAATCTGTAGACGCGTTACAGTGAGTTTGGTCGATAGCGATGAAAATAGACCACTTCACTGCAAACCGATCCAGCGTCTCATTCCGGCGATTTTGGCAGTATTGTTAGAGTTTGATATACGAGATTAACTTCCCACTTCATTAATATCTAATATTAAATTTAGTGGGAAACGTTTTCCAAGAATTATCAAGTAATAAGTATTTGGTCATTCTTAGACTCCACTTTCGAGAAATTGCAGCTATTAAAACAATGAAAATTATAGGTACACTGTCTGCATACTTACTACTCTTTAGTATAGGTATTTAACGTGATATAAAGTTATGTACCGATTTTAATGACACACTATTGATGGTTCGGTATAAATAAAACAATTTTATTACAGTCCATTTTATCGAGCAATAATCCAAAAGAGCCAGTTAATTAATTAATCGAATTCCCATAAAAACAGGGCTATTCATGGTACTTACGAGAGGACGTCAACGACAACTTTTACAGTCAGCCAACAGAAGGGGTGCGGTTCCAACGCCATCTATTATTTACAGTTCGAACTACGTTCGGCCTACCCTCGTTTACATCACAATTAATTTAATTTGCTTTTTCACGGGCTTCTTCCATTCCTTCATTGTAATGTGGAGGGTTGAGGGCGCGAATTTTCTCGTGATTTGGTAACGGAGGCGGTAATTACAGTAATTGTAAGGTTTCTCCATTTGTTTTTAACTGTTTATTATAGCGCGTGCTTGTTCTGAATGTTTGCGGAATTAGCGATAATGTTTTTATATTACCGCTTACGTTTCCAGCCGTATGACGGCCTTGTCTTTGGAAATGTTGAAAATATTTCGCTTTTAACGAGGAAGATTAAGAACGTTAAAATGCTCACACGCGATTCTGCTCGACAATCGCATTTGAGATACAAGTTATGTACTTGTCGAAACATGCCTCGTAGATATTTACTTCGTATATCAGTATTGTACCTACGTATATAAGTAGATAGTGCATTTCATCTCAATGATGTTCAATTACTTGCATCAGGCGGTCTTCTTACAATTGGGAATTATTGGAATCGTCTGCATCGTTCGTTTGTAACCTTTTGACTTGCAGTTTTTTTGTATTTAAGTGGAGAGTGTTGCTTAAATATTTATTAAAAAATAAGTACCTATGTATATAAGCATAAATTAATAGATGTAGTTTATAAGCTGTCTAGTTATCGTGACATAGGCTCTTCCCACTTTAGGCCGAAAAGATCGTGTGTGGAAATATACTAAGACAAAAATATTATTAATTGCACTTTTTGCAAATATAAAATGCATTTTGTTTTTCCGAACGATGAAAAATAATCCACGAATACAAAGAAGCAACGTTCTGTATGGAAATAAATATTTCAATAAAGCGAAATTCTGCTTCATTGCCAAGCGGAGATTGGAACGAAAATTTGATAACTGTATGGGGTGTAGCGAATATTCCTGCTAATACTATAAATGCGCAAGTATGTTTGTTGGTGTTATTTTTTATACGCAGCAACAGAGCAATGATTGTAGATATATTCTGTATAGATATAGTTTATGGACTTTAGAGGATTATACAATATTTTTTTCAATTTACTTTCAGGAATGAAATTTAGCCCTTTGTAACATTTGAATAAATTTTAAGTACAATCTACATATTTGATTAGGTATATACTCTTTATGTATAGAGTAATGGCAATAGAAAGTTTGATCGACTCTTTGTTAAAATTGCATGTAAATAATCAAAAACCGTTTGAATTCTACTATCGAACCGGTAAATCTAATATAGAACAAAGAACTCTTAAAAATGAAGTAAGGTATAAAATTAATATAACAATTAGCTAGGCTTCCGCATAATTTATATTACACGTGATATTAGTAAGTACCTATATAAGTACTTTGGTATAATAGGCTGGGATACTACTATACGTATATGCGCTTTATTCCCTTTTCAATAATATGGTAAACAACACGATAAAAAATCGATTTAAAAAATGTGCCATATTAATAATCCTTCGCTTCAATTAACATGGTAAGTGGTTATATTAATTTAATACAAAAGCAGAGTAACGCTTTCAAAAGCGTTAAATGGAAAATATAGATTGCACTTAACGTGTTCGTAACCAGAAAGTGACGTGCTTAAAAAA
>DWEE01003578.1:0-10381 GCA_018245755.1 Parelbella macleannani
ATTTGCTCAGATTTTGACACCCTCACTATGCTTGACATCTGAAATCTCTGACATGAATATTACGGAGAATTCCCTTCTCATAGCCTTAAGGTGCTCCTGCACAAGTTATTTTTGATATAATTTATCAATTCTATGACGGCACTCGCCGAACAAAATAGATTAATTTGATTTAATATCATGTCCATTATGCGGAAAATCTGTGGTGATTATAATATTGTATTTATTATTTTACATTAGTTATTCGTTTTAGAAATAGTTCTATTAGTTCGACTTAGACATACACTAGCTACAGCTAAGTTTTTACTGAAAAGCTCGTAGTGAACGCAGCTTTAAAATAAGAAGAATATACAATTAAGAAATTTTAATTGCTGTGTATGGGCACCTTTAATAACTCGTCTGGATCGTGAGCTAAAACTTTAATGAGTATACGTGTATTTATATAACGGGATGTTTATTGACAATGTGAAGCAATATAGAGACGATACATTTATTAAATTAGCCGATGTCAATAACATAAAGCAAATAAATATTTATGAGCATAAACGCTGACCAAATACGTAAAGAATTAACATTATTAAGCACTAAATAGAACTCTTGAACAATTAAACAGCCCTTATAAATAATATATTCCAAAAAAATGTAATGATAATATGCAATTTCTAAATACATATCAAAAACAGCATATCAAAAAATATATTACTCTAAATACATATTGCCGAAAAATACCTACTGCAGTGCAATACGGCAAACCAATAAACAAAAACACCATCAATTGTGTAATCATAGTGCAAAACGTATATACGAATCATATACGTATACGTCATCACATAAAAGTAAATTAAAAAAACTAAAAAAACACGCTTTTATTACTAATCGGACTAAAAACTAGAAAATAATTTTAATTACAATTATATTACAGTCGTAGAAGATCGAACAATCAATCATAATGCATCGCCTCAAACCAACATTATAACAAAATTTAATTTATTAACAGAGTAATTCAATTCAGAGTAAAAATTAAATTCTTAAATTCAATAATCGAATTCTTATATGTAATTGACAAGACGTGATTACACAATGAATTTAAATTGACTTTATTATTGTTATCAGCTTATTCTGCAATTTTAAATTCTGTAATAAAATATTTGTAATGATTATTCAATTCAATTAATTATTCCATTTAATTTAACCGCATTAAAAATTGTGAATTTTCAAATCTCCAACAAAATGCTTGTAACTGACAAGGAACCATTAAATATTTAATTTAATTTAACCGCATCAAGTATCTCTGAATAATTATCTTGATACGAGCTTCAGTCAATTTCCTAATGCAAGTTCCATTTTAGGCATATTATGTAATCAAAGACACACAAAGGGAATACGCATCACAGTTAACACAGGCGAGACGCAGATAACTGTGGCCGTACCTGCTCATTGTTCGCATCTAAGTGCATAATAGACACGGAATTACACCCGCATATTCCACCGTTATAGGCCATTGTGTTATCGCACACGCCCAGATTAAGACTGCAACCAGATGGAATGCGTTTCTAAGAATTGATTCAATAGGAATCTGGAAGATGTTACATTTGTACCGACTATACTCACGTACTTGTATGTTTTATTGAAATAGCTCGACTAGTTTCGGACCTATTTATATTACTGTAACATCACTGCTGGATTTCTCTGAAGGGCTAGGCAGTGGAAAGTAGTACAGTTCCACGGTTCACCAGTTATATTATACGTCCCACCATCAAATACGGATGAGCTAATTATTACAGATAAATTAGGATTACCTATATGAAAAGTAAATTATTTTGATTTTATATGTAAGAATCAACGATAAACAAGATGCATATATGCAGATATAATATGTAAAAAAATAAATATTAATGTTTTAATCGATTTATTTAATTGAAATATTGGACCTGGACGGCATAGATTCATTTGTTTATTTTAACTGTACGCAAGAAACAAATTTTAATACTAAAATTAATATTTCCACCTTTTGGACTTATCATAACAAAAGGAACTACTACTTTCACGCGAACGATGTTCTCAAGGCAGTTTACAGCTTCCCTTTTAAATATGTATGTAGAAATCATTTTAAATACTTAGTTGTTTAACAATACCGAATCTATAAGTCATCAGTTTGATTGATTTCACGTTTTTTTTCAAAGTTTATTATTAATATTACTTTCCATCTAACGTTCTATTAGGTTTTAAATTTTTTAAACACTTTTGCGTCTGTTGAAACTTTAATTTATTATATTTTAAAGACTGCAGAATGAAAGTGGGAAACCCCGGCGGCCGGTAACGCAAAGGAAATTATTCCGCCGATGGTTTTTATCACTTGATTGCCATAGACTATTCCATCGAACTTGGATTTATGAGTCTCAATAAAGTTAGCTTGAAGATCAATTTAAACATTTCGTTTACTGTTCTAAATACTATTTTCGATGTTTAACCTTTAAACAACTTAATCTCATATTATATTTGTTTACTGAGATTAATCACAATGGAAAGTCTATTCTTAACCTTGACCACATTTATCTAGATATAACTATATTTATATTTTTACAGTAATAAGGTCCAAATACTTCGCATAATAAGTGAATTTTTATTCTAAGTGTATTTAATATCGGTACCAGGTTAGACCTATTTAGTATTTAAATTGAAATCTACATTTTAATTTAAATACACGTTCATATTCATATACTACATTGATGTCATGATATGAAGTAAGTAAATTTAGCTATATCAAAACAATGTCGCGAAATGTAAATCGCAAATAAGCCTACCTCAGTGCGAGATTGAAGACAATAAGCCCGTAAAGCGATACTAAGTTACCTGTCATTCAGGAGAGGCGAGCGCGTCGCTCCCTCGGGTCCCGGCGACTTCCCGTCTTGACTCCGCTTGTTCTAAGCGACGCGAGACATTTTCCTGATCCACTCGGACTATTTTTCTCAACATAAAGAATGTCACATACCCCTTATAAATATTCATGTGTTTTGCTATTATACATATATTTAGAGAATAAAATTGTTAAATATAAGTTGAAGATTTTATAACATCATGGTTATAAATACATTTTGTCTTTATCAGTATGACTATTACTGTTTTAATTGTATATATTACACTAGCTGTGCCCGCGACTTCGTTCATTTCCTTCGTTTATTGCATTTTATGGATATTTATTGTGTATGGAATTCAAAATTTTTTTAAAAGTCTAAGTTACTGCTCAAAATATCAGCTATCTTCCAGTAAAAGTCCCGAAATCGGTTCAAACGATTCGTAGAGTAGTACCGTTAATAAACAGGCAGACAAACACATAATTGAAAAACTGCATTTTTATATGTACCGTATATACTTTCACATGCACTCATTCAAAAGCTATTATTTTCATGTTACAAATAGATATTTCATTTTTAATGTATGTGTGACATATTAGTTATTAGTAATTACTTTCTTTTACGAAAGCGTATTTATTTATAAAATTTACTGTTGTACATTAGTTTATTGACAATGCAGTACGATTACTGTCAGCCCTGTTGATAAACAGAGATTAATAACGCAGGGTCTTTAATAGGCGTATTGTGTTCGCAATAGGAACATACGTCAGGTACAAAGAGAATCTGCATATCGTAGCGACAGGTGCACCCCGCAGATCCGTGCGGTAGGCTGTGCTCATTGTCCGCATGTAAGTGCATAATTGACGCAGGCTTAGTCCCCCACGTCCGCTTGCCTTACCTCATTGCGCTGTGACGTACGCTCATAAGGCTCCATCTGTGTTTTGTGCTGCATAAACACTAAGAATAATGAATGGTTTGTATTAAAGATCTTAATCGGTTAACACGCTTCGTTGCGTTAAACATAAGCTGTGGGAATACACACCGATAAGGTGATTTATATTTTATTCTGCATTAATAGTGAGGGAAAGGAGTGTTCTGTATTGGGAATTTTAATCGCTAAATGTGTTGCACGCACAATATAACGTAATAAAGACGCCATTATGAAGTTGAATCTCATCATCATCTTCATCATTAGACTATTCAAACTATTGCTCCACATAGGTCACTCGTAATGAACGCCATCTAGCCATGTCCTCGGCTTAGATGCATTTAAACTGCATTTTTCTAACGCAACTTACGGTTTGTATTACATTCGCTATCACGGGATTATTGCTGCATGTAAATATAGTTGTTCCAGTTATTTATCACCTGCCATTTGTATGCCATTTGTATATATTTGTTTATCACCTGCCATTTTTTTAATTAAATCAAAGCGCGCTTTTGACGACGTTTTTGACCTTTCTCTCACTCATCAATTACTGAATGCATAAAACCATGAAATGCATGAAACTATGTCTTCAGATCGTTTTTATGACTCAGAGTTAACTTTGTAACCATAACTTAAAAAAATTCTTCATTCACAGGCTTCCAAAGAAATATTACTTTTTTAATTTTTTCGCTCACTTGTTCACTCCTTCTCTCACTGACTCACTCATTAAGACACTTCTAATATTCCTAAAAACACACTCTTAACATGCTATTAATATATTGTATTTAAACAGTTGAGACAATTAAAATATGATCAATAGTGAGTCAGTTAAAAAATTCGGTGGAGACATGTTTATTCAAAGTTTTTCAATGCGACAGTTTTTTCGACATCGTCATTGTAAAAATACATCTTACTTTTAATGATAATTTGTGGTATCTCACCAAAAAGATTAATATTATGATACTAACACAAAAATGAGATAAGAGCTCTGCACGGCCAATTAGCATCTGATATCAAAGTGTTTTATAAAACACACTAATTGAAAGAGCCGACAAATTCAATGTTATTAAATTTGAAGGTAATATTTTTTATTTCCAATTCGGGCTTCTCTACATATGTGATGCTAAACGCAATCGTTAACATATTTATCTTTTGGGTTTATTTTAATAATTGTACTTTATACGTAATTAAGCAAGCCTTGTTTATCCATAGATTGGCCTTTTGGCAGATATTCCATCAAGTGACAGATGTCCAAGACCTTACTGCGATAATTAACACGGTTCTTTGCGCCGGCCGCAACAAACTTTATTAATACCGGCGGGACGCGGCTTTGAGAGTAACAAACTTTTCTAATGAAGTCGCCGTTGGAATAACTATGGAGTGCTCATAATTTGTTTATTTCGTAAGAAGGAATCAAAGGGTTACACCTGTAAATTACCTAACGAATGATTTAAATTTCTTTTAAAAAAAGCAATTTACAATTTTATACGTACACTAAAAAAATATGATTTAGTTTATGTAATATATCGATGAAAGTTAACGTACTATTGTAAATATCATGACATCAGTATAAATAAATTTTGGATTCTGACGTAATATTGCGTAATTAAAGTGTAAGTCACGGTAATAAACTAAGCTAAAGCTTTTAGCCTCATACATACCTACTTCTCTTTAGTGCTCGTAATTTTAATATTATAAATTAAATAGACGGAAATTATAATCCGTCTATTATGACGTAACAATACTTTAATAACATTAACTTTTAAATATAATGGGACTGAGTAAGTATGTATTTAGAAAATCGATAGCAAATATTTTTTGGCGCGTAAATCACATTTATTGCACGCCATTTTAATTTTTGCTCTAAGACATAACAATTAAGAATGTCTTACATTATAACTGTTTAATGACGAATTGCTTATTAAAGCCATTCCTCTAGCTCATTCTCTTGAAAGAGACAACTACACCCACATTAATAAATCTATACATTTAAGCTACAATGAGTAACGGTAAAAATGTGATATATTTAAAGTATTATTATTGTTATGTAATTACGAAAATGTACGTATTCTATGCATAAATTTTGAACTGTGAATAATTTCATGGTAACCATGTTTTCAGTAACATTTCTTACTGAGAATGCTTAAAGCCACTGAGGGTGTAAATATAGAGGGTAATCCGACGTGCCAACGAGTGATAAATTTCGACGCAGCAAAAATGAAACAATTCGTTGCGTCGGCTACAGGAGATGAAACATTATTTAGGATGGAATTTATCAAATAACGTTTACTTTTAACACTTCTGAAGGGAGAGTTATGAATGATCGAAATGTCAATAGACATTCTTCGTTATTGTTTTATTAACTCACTGTACTTTTTCTACTAAAATTCATTTTGGTTAGATATTTAAAAGAGGTTCCGGGTCCGATCGTCAGGCCGGACAAAGTATTATTGGGTTTTTCTAACTTGGAATTCCCAGGCTGTCCGAGTTTGGATGTTGTCCGGTGTACCTACTACATGGGGTTACAGGATACGGTCTATTACATGGGATCTATAACATAACTAATGAAAAATGGGTATATACGGCTTCGAGGATAAATACAGTAACAACAAGAATTTTACTCTAAACTGGGAGATTTTTCAAAATGTTACCCCGTAACTCATTCATAAACGTCTGGTTGTCAGAGCAGCCATTACCTTTATTAGCATGCTGTTTTTGGAGAGGAAAGAAAACGAGCAA
The DNA here is from genome assembly GCA_018245755.1 of Parelbella macleannani. Classification (NCBI taxonomy): domain Eukaryota; kingdom Metazoa; phylum Arthropoda; class Insecta; order Lepidoptera; family Hesperiidae; genus Parelbella; species Parelbella macleannani. Next base: position 6,520 of record DWEE01003578.1, read on the forward strand.
TTTAGTTATAACGCCCGAGTCACCTGAGCGTAGCAGTTCCGAGCAGCCGGCGTGCTGATGGCGGCAATCAAAGAAAACGCACTAATTAACTTTGTACTTACGAATATTCCGTGCGATACCTACACTGGGAACATTTCTTATTTTATATTTTCTACCATTTGTGCATTCGTATAGTCTCTGCAAAAAAACTATTATTCAAAGCGGGAATAAAACTATGAATTGTTTTAAAACGATGTCGTTAAATATTATGTATTTATTACCATTCATAGACACGCATAAATATAGACAAACAAATAAATAGATTTAGTTTTGAAATATTTTAGTGTATAAATCTTTTTTCAGTAGACAGGCAAATGTATCACGTTCAGTGGTGTCATTGAAAGTGTCATTGCGAATCGACCTGTATGTTTATTTTTTCGTATTTATTACCAATTTATTGCTAATTTCAGTGACATTGGTTAGCTTCGTATTTTGTATTTATTCATTAAATGGTTATTATTGGTGACCTTTATGTTGTATACGTATGTAGCATAATATGGAGTGCAATCTGACGCTAAGTGGTCTCAGTGGCCTACTGACATTTATTTCGAATAGCTCATAGAACAATAGCTTGGAGCTAGAACCTTACCATGCATTGATACAATAACACGTTATTGCTGTTATGTAATAATTCAATCAATAATGACTTGCAAAATAAAATAGAAGATATGTCTCCTTTAAGAAATCTGACAAGATTGGAGCTGGTAGATATACATATATGTATGTGTACGTAATATAGTCTCCGCATTAAGGAAATGGGCAATATATCATACTATGAGAGACTTAAAAATGTTTTTATACATAGGTATCTATTTTTCTCAGTTTAATTCTCTCTGCCTGCTCCGTAAGGTACTCAGTGTGACGATACAATAATAATATTTTTCTCTGTCTGTTGTCACTGTATTGATTCCGCACATTTGCGGTAATCCCGCGAAATGGAATATAAAGTGAGGCGCAAGTTGCATGTGTACGGTGCAGGGCGCAAAGCCGGGCCGATTGTGAGGATTTATCAATACACGGAGAGAGATTTGCCTTCGATATTGCTTAGCCAGTTCGCTTTTGCGACGACTATTCTCAGTGAATATTGGCTTTTAGTCGTGCTTTTTATTATAATAAATATATTATGACCCGAAATAGATGGGATCAATTTATGAAAAACACAAAAAGTTTGATATTTTTTCAGATATGTATATGTACATACATTATAAATATGACACACGTATTTTTTATTAGAAATATCAGATATTTATTCATACAAATTATTAAGATATAAAGAGTGTTGCGTCTATTATTAAAGGAAGCTGATTTTGTGCTACAATGACCTACGAGCATTTCCTTTGACAATTGCTTTGTTTATTCTATTCGAATTCAATGCTAATACGCTTACGGAATCAAAGCGGACAGACGGGCTACTTTGCATCGGAGGAAAAGAACATTTAAGTAAAGCAATAAAATAGCAATTTGACTTAGGTAGTATAAAGCTATGCTTGTTATATACGTACAATGATAGTTGTACTTATCGTTGAACTTTCTGATAATTTAATAGTGTTTTAAGTTTAAATTAAAATAGCTTAAATAACTGTAAACACGCATATCTTTTTTTAATTTTTGTTTGTTTTAAACATAGTAGCAAAATGGTTGTAATTATTCGATTACAAGATCATAATCATCAAATCAGTGTTTACCGTTCCACTGCTGGAAATAATGCCTTTCCCAAGGTTACAAGATATCTACATATATGTATATAATCGCGTGTTTTATTACAATCTATATAATACGACTTGCAGTCTTTGAGGATTGATTAGGAACATATAACATGATACGTATAAGTCTTGCTTCGTAGAAATAGACATTGCTGTTATATGTAATGCGAACTTTCTCATTCTGAGAGGAGACCTGTGTCCAAAAGTGGAAGGAAAAAAGGGTGGGAAAGAAAAATAACGCTGCGCCAGGACTTCTGAATCTAAATTGCAATACATAACGATAATAAAAGCACTCGAAATAAGCATTAAATTTTAATTAACGAAAAGTCATTATGATTCTTGATAAGAATGGCCGTAGAAGATGGTATGATGTAATGACATCCAGTCGTCATTACTCCTAATAACGGTCGAAGGGTGAGCAATTTGCGAAAATATCGGTCGTCTCATTCTTATTTATGATGCATCAGTACCGTTACTTGTTGTACGTTTTTCTTTGATGTCCTGTTACGTTTAGTAGTCATGTTGCTCAGTTGAAATATCTATAGAAGAGATACCCAAATTTATACCTCAAGTATTTTATGTATGTATCTATACATAGGTATTTATACATAGGAATTGTTTAATGTCATATTTATATTATGCATAGTGCATTTCCTTGTGTGTAACATTATTGACTTTTAACGCACAGAAATAGTAAATGATTATTTCAATTTGAAATTTTTATACTTTTACGTCTTCAATTGGAATTATACAGATTTTGCTGCTTTACTTTTCAATTGCTCGTATACTTGATTTTTCCGAGGTATCCGGTGTTTAGGTGTAAGAGAGCTTAATATAAGTATTTATTATATCTGACCATTTCAATATTGCTATGCCCATAAAATAAAATGAAAAACAATTAAAGGTAACATTAGCACGTAATTATGTTGCTAAGATATAATTGTGTACATTTATAGTGAAACCCCATTATCTTAATTAGTTCTAAAAACGAATGCATTAGAAAAAAATAAATATACGCTAACACGAAGGTGAACACATAATTATTAATAAAGTAGTTATGGTACGAGTAGCTAAATCCCACGTAGTGCAGTTACAATCTTAATGGCCGTACGTGTGACAATGAAATGGGTTTACGACAGGACATGCGGGACTAATCCCGTGTCAATTATGCACTTACATATGGACAATGAGCACAGCCTACACATGAATCTGCTGTATGCACCTGCCGCTAGCTGTGATATGAGGATTCTCTCTGTACATATCTTATGTCCTATTCTAAAACGGGATGTAGTACTAGAGTGTTAATTACGATAAATGTTTGCGGTAGTCGTATGATGACTGAACTATAAAACTTTATTTAAGCTCACTGCTAACTCTAATATAAATATAATATAATATGTACGTTGAACGGAAAAAAAATTAAGCTTTTAAAAGAGGACATAAGATATTAAATGGCTGTGTATGGCAATAGGCTCACCGCCTAATCCGTTGCGTAAACGTAACTGATGAAATGTGGGATCGCACCAACTCCTCTGCCTACGGATTACAGGCTCTTAGCTACGTTTTTATAAAAGTTTTTGTTTAATATGAATTAAGATCCAAAATATTTTAATCAGTAAAGATCAAACTAAAAAGTATAGACCTTAAATAGGTCGGAAGAAAATTAACCGAAATCATTGCAGGACAATAGCAATTGAACGGCAAAATCATAGTTGTAGAGTTCTTCTATCGTAATTACTCTGCACTCGGGAGGCGATCGATCACGTGACAGATGTCCAGTACCTGTGATAATTAACGCGGTTCTTTACACCGGCCGCACTAAACTTTATTAATACCGCTGGGGCTCGGCTTTGGGAGAAACAAAGTTTCGTAATGAAGTCGCCGTTGGAATAACTATGGAACCGCCCGCGATTTGTTTGTTTCATAAACACCGGTCAGAGTGCAGGTTGAGATTTTGTTTTTAAATTAACTAATTTATTGTATTGTTTTTAATATTTTTTAATGTTTGTTACTTTTTTAAGCAGTGGTAGCCTAGTGGTTAAGAATTCAGCCTCTCATTCCGGGGGTCCTGGGTTCGAATCTATGGCGCGCATCTCTTTATAAAAGTGCGTTTTAAGTTT
>DWEE01003579.1:0-10380 GCA_018245755.1 Parelbella macleannani
ACTAAAAATCGTACCATACTTAAAACATACAATAATAACAAACTAAAATTAAATCTACTTTTTCCCACATATATGTACATGTATAACTTCATGTTACAATGTAATTTAAGATTTTGCTGAGAAATAAAACTGCATACTCGTTTATTCAGAATGTCAGAAATTCGGTTCCCTTATGTATCTTGTTTTATCTCTTAAGGTTTGCATTTTAATACACCGAAGACATCGTAATTATACATCATGTAATTACAACATATTTTGTAAAAAATTGACGATATACACTCCTTTACCTACCCCTTCCGGAAAATATAGATGTGTTGTTGTGTTATATTTATTTTCAACACAAATTCTTCAGATATATTATAAGCTTTTGCGCTGTTAAAAGTTTTTGCCAGGACTTTCCTCTTTATTGAAAGTATGCAAGAAATTTCTGCGGACAACGAATACTTACTTATGTTTCGTACGTTCTTTATTATTCGTAAGCACATTGTTCTCCAGTTCTCTCTTAGTTATTAACTGATTGATACGAGTACATGTTACTTTATTTTAATTTGGACTGCTAAAAAGGGAGGTGTTGCTTCGATTTCCGCCCAACACCGATATTTTGTGGAGTTGTGAATAAGTATTTGACTCCTGTAAAGATAAAAAAAAACGTATCATCACGCCTGTATTCTCGGAAGAGGTAGGCAGAGGGGTGTAGCACACTCCCACGATTCACCAGTTATGTTTATGTCCCATGGAATAGGTGATGAGCCTATTGAAACGATTTAAAACTTCTTGCGATCTTGGATTTAAAAACGTTGCGCTACTAGTAGAGACTAGTCTCTTACGATATTCTGCACGTGGGTTTTATTACCCTATCCGGCAAATAGGCTTTTACTACCTCTAAAATCAGCTCTCATGGTTTGAATTGATTGGTTTAGCTAGATTCCAGATCGAACACTAAGGGCAGCTCGGGTGGAATCACACGTAAATCTGCTTATAAATAAACAATGAGATGCGCCCCTCTGCGTGTTCACGACATAAAGTCCTCTGTAGTTCGGCTTTATTGCATTTATTGGCTTTCACTGTAACTATAGGCCCGTAAATGTATTTATTTAAAAAGAATACATACATAAATAACTTTTCGCCTGATCTCTTGTGGGGTAGGCAGAGAGAACCGAGAGCCAAATATATCTACCCTTGCATAAGTGCCGTGCTTCTTCCACAATCGAGTAAGAAGGATAATATGTACAACTTAAGTTTTCGATTTGTATAAGTATTGTAGCAGTTCCAGCCCGCTCACCAGAGGTGATTTGAGATTTTATATTCTTCTGTAAAACTGAAACGTTCTTATAACTTCATACCCTTAAATCTGCGACTTTACATATCTATGAAATTTTACATATTTAGTTAGTAGCTTAGGATGTCTAAGAGATATTGGTTCATTAATTTGTTACTTGTAACACTTACGTTGTTGTTTGCCGGGTTAAGGGTGTGGCAGGCAGACATGAGTCGACTGAACCTACTTCTCACCAAAATTACAAATGCATACGCGCTTCTTTGCTACCAAACAATGACTGGAATTATCTCCCGATAAAAGTCGTAACGTTCCAAAATTATGTAACAACTACAAGTGATTGTAACAAACGGTAACTTGAATAAGAATTCCGATTAAATTTCCAACGATATTCTCATATACTGACGTAATAGAATACACTGATACACTACTTACAGGCGTCTAGGCCGCAATTCGGAGATGTTGAGTGTAGTGGTTTAATAATGAGAGCTTACACGCACTATCAATGTTGGAATGCTTCAATTGTTTTACCTAGTTTTATTGCTTACGTCTTGTGCCTTGGTCTCATTATGTTTTCACATTCCATACTTGTTTAAGTGAGAGTAGCAAACGAGTAAGCACGAGTCCGTAGTAGATGCCGCTGGCTTTGAACATCTATAATATGGACAGTGTGGGGATTATGGGCTAAAACTCCTCAGGGGGACTTATGTCCGGCAGTGGACTTAAGTAGGCTAATGATGTTGATAATAGGATCAGGAATGTAGCTGCCAGTTAGTTCAGTTAATATTATTCGCTAACAGAATTAATAGTGGTCACTGGTAACAGTTATGTAGGAATATGAATATTGGTAACATTATTCTCCTTATTAATTCATGTAATTAGTATCAGTTAGTGTTAGTATCTATGATAAGGGTGCTACTACTCTCGAGGACTGAACTGATTGTTTTTGAAATGCACGTGGATAAGCGACCGCACCTTAAGGGCGAAACACACATCGTAGTGACAATAGCGTACAGTACAAATAGGTGTAGCGCCAAAACTTTCCCGGGCGAGCCCTATTTATACAGTACTACCTTTATCCATATATCTGGTAAAGAAAAGACAACAATAACAATATAGGGTAAGGCAAATTATGACGTCATAGCAGTGAGCGGACGCGGTGCTCGCCGCGGCGTGAAATTGGAATAGGGTGTTAAGGAAAATGGACTGCGAATACTGCTCCTGTTAGCATTGTTCTGCATAACCTTTACCTATCGTAAAGCTGATTAACTTGAGGCACTTAGAAAATCTTACGATAACAAAGACGTTGTTTATATTCGTTTCGTTATTAGAATTGTTTTTTACAGGAATTCTTCCGATGTATATAGGATACTCTTATTTGGGAATTAATAACTAAGTTTTAGTAATAAAATTTATTAACAACCGCTCACCTTGAACTACGAATGATTTACAAATGTAATTAATGTGCAGTGCTGCCTCATTTTTCAGATGTTAGCTTGTGAACGACGTGTATTGTCGCGATTATATTGTTGTATGTTGTTGTATTATCGTTTCGCGGTCAGATTAACTCGCAGTCTTAGCTATCAAATATCAATTTAACGTCATCAGTCATTACTCAGAGGCTTATAACTATTTTATCAGTCGGTCTTAGTTATCATCACTTAGGACTCTTATAATATTTTATTTTGACAACAGGTCTAACATCATGCTTTTCCGACCGTTTTGTAGTTGTTCCAATTTGATTTATATTATATTCATATTCCCGTAAAAGGATTTAGTATTGCTGCATTTTATTTGTTGTACGTTGGAGAAAGGACCATTCATAAGTTTGCTTTTGAATGTCTCTGTTTCTGATTCACTGGATGGATGTGAGTAAGGAAGTTAAAATAAAAGATGGCATTTTTTAAAGCCAACAGTGAAAGACCACGTCACCGTATTGTCCATTAGCATTATGAAGATTTCGCTCTGACCGTAATTTCGCCTATTTGTTATCCACGCTCTTTTCGCCTTGTTATGCTCATTTACATCGGATTTGTCTCAGAAGCCATTTTCAAGGATTACCCAATCTCATTTTCATTTCGTACTCAGTTTTTACTATGCAAAATTTAATGTAATGCGTTCTTTTCAGATACTTTTGACTAGTTTTTAATGAAAAGAATAGTGTCCGCATGCAACCGGCTGACAATGCGATGAACATTTAGATAGTGTTACAGATATGCCGCGATATTGATTAATGATGGTTAATCTTTTCGATCTTGAGGCCAAAAACACTGAGGAGTTTTTTTATCATAGCTGTGTCTTCCATCTGAGTTTTTTTTTACAAATAGCGCACCCATCTCACTCCGCGTTCAAGAGATTTATGGCATCATCTTTACGAGATTCTAAAGCCAGCTGACGACCATATAACATTACGATGTAAATAAGAAACCTAATCTATAGACATAAGATATTAAGGCAGATATCTGAGGCGTTAAAAAATAAACCAGCGCTCGAGCTGTGTCATAAAGGTTAACATTGTAAGCACGTACGTTTTCTTTTCATTCTGATTGTGTTTACTGATTGCCAAGCGAGCTTTTCACCGTACGTGCTATTTTTCAGATAATACTTTAAGCGTACTTTGTATACTTTCTTTGAGATATATAAATTTAGTATTCACTGTTACCTTCATTACTGAGATGTCTAAGTGATTAGTTTAAGACCACTAAGTAATTGGGCTAAGACAACTAAGTAATTAGGGTAAGACGACTAAGACGGATTCGTAATGATATAGTCACTGCCTGTTATACAGTAATGGGAGCTGTACATTTCAAAGTTTCAAAACATTTTTATGTAAAAATATTAATGAATGAAAATCTTACCCGGTTAATGCATTGAATTGCATTACATTTTTAAATATTGTTTTCTTATATGATGTAGTTTTTTGGCTATTTATTTGAATTTTTAAATTTATTTGAAATGCATTTTATGTATCGCGTTTAAAAGTCAAAAAGTTGGTTTTATTTTACGTAAAACAAAGCTACTCGTATATCAATTTCATTATTACACGCAACGTGAATTTTTTTGTATGATAATCCTGTATTCCAAGTATAATCCTGTATCCTGTTTTTCATGTTGATTTTCAATCCTGTATTCCAAGACTAAGCGAAAGCGTTAAGAATACAAATTTGAAAGAATGTTTACTTTGACAAATATGAAAAAAGAACAGAGTATTACTTATAAAATATTTAAAATATGAAAAGTTTAAGTTTATAATATAGGACAAAAAATACCGGAATGAATATGTGAAAATATTGTTCGCGGATTCTTTGTTTCCGCTCGCGTGGAAATCTGGGGAAATCCACCACCACGTAATGTAATAATGCCTCCTCGTATATCCGATAGATTTGAATAAACATCTTATGTATGAAATATAAATGGATATTTAGGTAGTCTACACATACCGCTGAATGGGGGTAGATACATATATCAGGTGATATATATATATATTTCAGCCTCTAAACATCACTGTCGGTTTTGTTGTAGTTCGACTTAGAGGTATGACAAGGAAATAGGTGTGGTTTTCAGTACATGTGGCGATTATAATCTACTAGAGGCGACCATGTCAGTGTTGTTTTCAGCAACAACAGTTAGTAACTTCGAATAGGATAAATATCAATTCCAATCATACTTTATTATATCTACTAATTGGACTAACGTTCCGTAACGTAACGTAATCCATCCCATTCCTAACTACTAATTAATAATATCTAATGAATAGTTTTACAGACAACATCTATTGACGGATATTGATATATGTGCATTCCAGCTTGTTCCTCGTTCCAGGTTATTTGCACACGGTCATGGGCAAGCAGCAGTTAAAACTGTCCGGAAAGCTGTCACTATTAACAGCTGCTTGCTCATTGGCTTCCAGGTACATAAAAAATAAATATATGACAATGACTTTATAACTTTATGCAATATTCTTCAGCTTAATATAGACTGCTGTCACAGTGAAGTGCCTTCTCGTTATCGAAAAACTCAAGCGGGTGTCGCACGTAACTGATCTGATCTGACGTCCCTGACAAATGATGTATCACATGGGTCAGCTGAAGCAGTGTTGAACATCTCCACGGTATGTGAACTGCTCGTCAATCAGAACAAGTGACGGAGACAGTCATTCTACTGCTTGATGTTCTATTGTTCTTTTCGTACAAAGCAGTGGGTTTACTTTTTGTCAAGTGCCAATATTTAAGTGGTTTGGAAGCGATTCAGACATCCCTGTACCGTAATCTATTGTTATGATTCTAATTTATTACATTGTTGGGAGCTATATTGGTACAATAAATGTGTTATTTTGACTTTTATTCCCAAAGGGTCAGCTGTCAATATAGAAAACTTAATATTAGGTTAGTAAGATAGTTATCTTGGTTTGCACGATTGTTTTTCGAAGAAAATAAACGCCGTAATTGAATCGAATTGACAATTAACTGTGAGAGTGGTTGCAAAAAAGTAAATATATCACAAAAATGATTGAAACTCGTATTAGTATTATTGTAACAATAAAGAATCATAATCATTGTGTTCCACGTAAATTCAGAAAGATTCCGTTAATAAAAGAATAGGTACCTATATTGCGATACAATCTTTTGGCAAATGTATTTATTTTAAAGAAATTATCACTTATAAAAAAAATATGTCATGTTCTACAATTTTAATAATTACAATGTCTATGTTTAGAAGTAGACATCTAGAAGCTGACGATGATGATGATGATGACGATATTAATTAATAATAGATAATGATCTAAGAGCGATGAACCGGTGTAAATTATATTTAAATCTAATTGTTGTATAGCATATAGTAAACTAATTGAATAGCATATTGGAAAGGTAGCATTACAAACGTATTTATTATTTTGCCGTGCTTCCAAAGAACCAAAAACAAACCATTGGCTCGAATATTTACTACATACAACTTAGGAAATTGGAGAAAACAATAAAACGGAAAAGGCCATTATTGGGGAATTGCAAAGGGATTCAGATCCATCGTTACATGCGAGGCCCACGTAGCATTAGTAAGCTGGGCAAATTATTGTTGAGATTAGATGTGTTGTATCACATCCGTATATACAGAGGTATTAGATTGCACGGATTGTATTATTGTTATTTTTAAGGTTTAAAAAGATTTTTAAATGGTGAACTTCGGAAATAAACATGACCTTAAAACCTTCCTTTTTAGGTTTCGTTCCGTCAAAGACCGGAAGATTCATGGGACCAAAACATGCAGTTATCCAAATATCGCCAAAGAGTCTCACGTTCGTAGTCTTAATATTCACGATAAACCATAGCTACCCCTACATTACCATTATTTTTACCACAATTTACTACATTGGTCAACCGGCGATTTAGGAGTAGTTATCCTTTGAAATTTACAACTTTCTTGGGGAATCTATTTATGGATTGTTATAACGAATAATTTAAAAAACGCTTACAATTTCTTTAAATTAAAGCAGGATGTCCGGGTTATAGCCTTGAACTCCCAAAAATGGAAGGCTAAAATTTCGAATACCAATATCACACCGGCTTGCCAAAATTATATTTCTGTGAACAGTTCCAGGAAGTACATGTATAAACTTATGATCGCGTTCTATTGCAGATAAATAATGCTATTCAGTTCATTATAGGCTAATCAGTTGAATCAAAAGTATAGCGAATGCGGCGTCGTTGATTTCTGACTTTAAAACACCGCATTTCGCATTGCCGTATTTCGAGCTTGTATAGGGTAAAAGTGTTATTTATGATACTAAATAGGCACATAGCATTGTTTGCCAAGGCTAAGCTGCTTCGCAGTACAACCTTGTGAAGGCCTTATAATGCAAATTGAAAAGGTTATATGGAGCGTGTTTGCCGCGGAATGTTATCTGCATTGTCCTTTGTCATGTTTAAAAATAAGATGCAAAGTAAAACGTAGCGCGTCTTCAAGTTCTTCGGCGACGCTTCCCCTGTTTTTATACTCTTGAGATTCCGTTGACACGTTCTATTTTTTATACGCCATTTTTTATCATGAAAAATGTAAATTCATCACGTGTCTATTATTCTATAAATATTATCATTCTTCGTGTATCGTATTAAAATATTTATCGATAGGATATTGTTAAAAAAATGCCGGATGTTCAGTATTTATCCGATAGATTGAATAAAATATTAATTGATTGAACGAATAGATATACATACATATATGTATATTACAAACAAATAATTTCAAGTAATTGAAAGAATAAATTAACTGACGTATTTATGGTTCTCATCATTTAACTCAGTAAGTTTTATTTTGTTTAAATAGTAAAAAAGAATGAATCAAGAAAAATGTAAAGCTTCAAATTAAAGTGTTTTGACTGGGATACAACGTAGATATGCAAATATATGTCCTATTGTGCAAAAAATCTTCAACAGTTTCACTCTTAGAAGCTTATTCAATAAAATGCAATTAATGCTGTTTCCAACCGCAACGCGAAGCCTACGCGTTGTCATGGTTACGAGACGCTGCAGAGCTTTGCCCGCCCTCCGCCGCAGTAAGCTCCCGTACGTCGTGCAGGGCGGACTAGCTTTCCTTAGCGGAAAAACTTGTGACACGTAAAATCGGAAAATGTTTCATTTCAAAATAACATTTTAGATTCTTTGTAACTGTGTATAATTAGATATTTTTCGTTTTAAATTGGATGATATTATCGATTCCTGGTCATTTCATTGGTAACATTACATTAATATAAGTTTTAATTAGATGGTTCCCCTATAGATGGATCGCGAGGGTCGGGTAACTTTGGGGCGAGTTTGGATGCAGTTGGAGTGTTTTTCTGTGATGGAGCACGATGTGTTGTGTGTGTGAGCCATGAAGGGAGATTGTTACGGATTTTTATTGAACGCGACAGAACCATGACGACTCAAGACCGAGCGAACATTTTTACTGACGATGACGAGGATTTGGTAAGTTATACATTGTATCATGTTTCATGTTATATGTTACAGGTTAATGGTATGTAAAATTTTCTCTTAGCTACTACTTCCAGGGATTTTATCTTTGTTAAAATAAATAACACGAATTCAGTCATCTGCCAGGTTATATAATCAGATATCCTAAGTTTTTGGGCCCGTTCCAAGCGGAATACCTTAACGCCTAACTGCTATTACATAAACTTTATCTGCAGTGAGACCAATTGCCGGTATAGTGGTATACTATATATAAAATGGCATGTTTACGAGCGCGGAGAGGTTTTAAATTATACTAAGAACTCGTAAAGTTCTATTGCAGGATAGTGGTCATGCTATTAAAGCGTTAGAAATGTATGAAAGGTAATAAAAAAGTTATCATTTAAAACAAATTTAGTAATGACATGCGTACAAATAATTACTCATAGGGAAGGCCGTCGTCCACATCCTTTCTGACTGCAGTAACTTCTGCTTTGCTTTGCAACTTTTGCTTCTAAACTGAAGCCGCTTCTCACGAGGAAATGTGAGCTTCTATTAAGAACATTAGCGGTTTGAAGTAAACGGTTAGATAATTGGACTTAGAATTCAATACTACATATCTTACTTTTCTCAGTAGTAGAACATGATGAAAACAATAGATTTATCTATATGAGCAATACTGTCATTAAAATACCGCCTTATACTAACCACCCCGCGATAGGTTCCCCGAAAAATGTACATATCAAAGTTGATAATTCAAGTGTATGATCGACCAGGAATCGAATCCGCAATACGGCCGAGCAGTACCGAACCTAACGAATCATTTTTATTAATGGCCGTTGCGTGTCCCTGTCCATTACGGAATGGAAAGGAATGGAAATGGCGACCTGATGTCCAATGGTCATTACTGCCCAAGGTTGTTTGTTTATAATGAATTCACATTAGCGGCGCTCCACGCTGAGATCGCCTACTTGTGCTCTTATGAACATTTTCGGAACCTTATCGGGCCCTAAATATATCAGTTCCTATTCTTATAAAGTACTCGTAAATGACGACAATGTTATGTACCGTATGCACATAAAAGGAAGCTGGTACAACCAGAATTGTAAGGCTCAGGACAGAGTTTAGTGGCGCTGATATAAGGCGATGGGAATGGAAACAATTATTAATTTGTATTCTCATCCCGTTTCTAACAATGGAACGATATGAGACTGATAATGATGTAGGTATAACGAGTCTCGCAGCAAATATGAATTGTTGCCTAGAAAATCTAACCCGTAATCTTGTATTCAAATAACATATGATATGAGCTTTACCTATAATTCGTACGATGATGTTGGATTACCCGATTGTTAATCAGGGGGTGAAGTTCTCGCGGTATTATCCAACACAGCTTTGTTGTGGAATTATTCAAATTAATTGATACCTGATACCCACAAGTTTGCATCTAACTCCATTGTCTGTGATATTGACAACTCGGGTAATAATAGTCTTGAGACTGAAATTGCTTTATGGAGATTACTTGACGTGGTGCGTGGAAATTAATAAAAGGTAACGAACACAACTGGCGCGATGCCAGTAATCCTAAAAGGGGTAAGCAGAGGGGTGTAGTACACTCGTGAGCATATTGTCGTACATAAAGCATAGATTCCAACCCCGAGACACTACTAGTTTCTACTAGAATATTTAAGTTAGAAAAATTATATTTAAAAAAAAAGGTAACATCACGCCTGTAATCCCCGAAGGGGTAGGCAGTGGAGTGTAGTACACTCCCACGTTTCACTAGTTACGTTTTAAGCCCCATGAAATATGTAGGTGGTGAGCCTATTGCCATACACCGGGCACAATTCCAGACTCCGAGTCGTTACTAGAAATTCTAAATTAGAAAAATCCAATATCTCCCGAACCGGGATTTGAACACAGGACCTCCCGATCGGCAGTAGCGCTTGCAACCGCTATTAGATATTAATTTCTAAAAGGTACTTTGAATAGTTTGAATTCAAAATCATAATTCATATTGCACCATGTCTCTTGGCATGAAGGGAACAGATTAGTTGAACAGCTAAATTGGCTAAATTACTGCTGAGATCAACAGTTGAATAAAGACAATTATCGTGATATTTTACACCTCGTTCTGTATATTTTAATTTCAATACCTAT
>DWEE01003580.1:0-10378 GCA_018245755.1 Parelbella macleannani
GAGGACTTCTCTTTACGATTATCAGATACTCTATTGAACTTATTCTGTTACTTTTTTGATAACATATCACAGTCCATTCCAAACAAATTCAAGTTATCATAAAAATAGTGAAAAATTATTTATATCTTGGTCATAATGAAATCGTGCAGATAGATCACTCCAACTTTTCAACAATCTACATTAGACATGGCACATCTGGACTACTTTCATTTGTCTCTGTCTAGACCGCATGATCTAATGCAATCCATTCTCTATGATATAAATAAAACCATAGATAAAAGAATCACAGTAATCTCATAATTAGATTGTTTCAACTGTGAGATCATCATCATCAGCCTTAACATGTCCACTGCTGACCTCCTCTAATCAGCGCCATTCCTTCCAGTCATGGGTCTTTCGATTCCAGCAGCTTCCCACTGTATTCTTCAGGTTGTCAGACCATTTGGTAGGAGGGCAACCTACTCTCCTTTTACTGAGACATGGCTGCCAATCGATGACCTGTCTTCCCCATCAATTGTTGGTCACTCAAGCGATGTAAGATAGTAATTTCTATTAAAAGCATATGACGAAAAAACCTTCAAATTCCAATTACATATTCTCATCCTCATCTGCATTTTCATGTAAAAATTACAGTAAAATAATCTTACAGCATATTTGTTTTAATAAGCCAATATAACCTGTATGCTAATGTTGATGTACCATTGACAATTATACATATATCCAATTGTTTTTATTTTCATATTTCTTATGATTCATTCTGCTGTATTAAAAGCTCAGTATCAAGAATATTTTAAAATTATTTTTAATTATTCATATAAAATAGCATACAATATTGACTTTTTAATCTTAGCTGAAATGGGCTAGTTACAACATACTACGTACTTAGAATTAGACTGCCAAACTCAAAACCTGATGACATTTGTTTAGCAAAACCTGATAATTTTCTATATGAAGATAACAATAAAGATGTATATGGAACAGAGAAACAGCAGGAGTTCACACTCCAACTCACTGTGGACACAAAGTGTGATGTATTGGCTCTAAAGTATGAACACCTTTACAGCAAGACATTCACCTATTGTTGGCCTTGGCAAAGATGTATTCGATATAGTCTCAGAACTCAGCTAAAATTACATAAAACGAGAAGTTTTCCCATGTTGTACATATGTATGTATAAAGAAAGTGATGAGTGTTTATGGAGCAAGACTGGACTGTGAGGATGTAAATATTTGGCACTCAGTACTCTCTGCCTACCCGTAAGGGCCCTGGTATGATAGCATAATAATAATAACATCATTAATTGCCAGCTTTATCAGTACTCCATTAAAGTTCATTGTACTCATTACCAAGAAGTTATATTCATAAATATATTTAGAAAATAACGGAACTGTAAACACATTATCATTCATTTTGAATTTGTATAATGTAATTTACAGTGAACTTGCCAATAACAAGGATACATGAATTATGCAGTATCATAATTTATATAATACCAATTATTTTTATTTATATTATATTTTTTTATTATTTCGTTTTGTCTTTCTAATATATATAATCATGTCTTTCTAATGGTTCATGTTATAAGGTCTATTTTTATTTGTGTCCTGTTATTTATACAACGATGACGGTTGAAAGTGTAAGCAACATGTTTTTATTAAGATGCGGTTAAATCTAGACTTCTTTACAAGATAAAATTTTCTCCAACAAAGAAATTATACATTATAATATATAAAAACAATATCCTAAATTTACTGTTATCAAAAAACTCATTATCTGTATATTAACATGTATGAGTACTGGGCTATTATGTATTTTTAACTAGATGGGTGCAACAATATCAGTCATTATGGTAATGTATGTAATATGACCTGGGTTTTAAATTTCTTATTAGTGAATGTTTGAGAAGTTGTTATTAGTATACAATATAAAGATATATGCTTTAATAAAGTTATATATAAATTCAAATTATATGTGGGTTAATGCTTATAACAAAGCAGTATTGCTTGATCATTTGTATATTGAAGAGGTCAATATTGCAATGAATGCTTTTGGATTTGAACTCATGTATGAAAAACTAATCCTATATGAGTAAATTTTTATGTAGTTCACTGAACCTGCAATGTTGCTCGGTATATATTAAAGCAACCAGTTCTCTAAGCATTATACTTTTGTTAAGCAGGATTTACTTAGAAATCCTTATCAATGTAACCATAGGTTTTCTCAAACGTTTATTACTCTAGAGGTTTGAAAGTTCCTACTATTGCATCTACAATCTTTACCTACATTTATAATGTTCATGGAATTATTCGGTGAAAATAATTCGGGATATCTAAGCAGTCTTAATGCGTAGTGTCTATAAAGACATTAGATTATGACGAACACCCTATTTATATAAACATTAAATAAATCCCCATAAATAATATGTTATACTGTTATCTAACATCCCATTAGCGTTACTACATAGAGTATGGCTTTATTTATAAAATATTTACATAAAAGTACGCAGATTGTCTGTATAGTGGGCGGCTACGTAAAAAACACTTACCTGTTATGAAAATTTTGGTCACCTTCGAAGCAACAATTATTCAATAAATGGATCAAACTCTGAAGTATACTGTGATTTCCTTAGAATCCGTTACACCACGTCACGTTCTATTTTATTGTCTCAACAAGATAGAAATAGACAGATTTATCCCTTACACTTCACTGCCATTTTGAATTTTTGTGATTGGTGTTCTAAGCACTAAATAAAATGTGTTGTATTGCAATTACAATACTGTGAATAAAAAACACCAACTCTTTAATTTTACCATAACTATCTACATTAGTAGAAGATATAGAAACACTGAATTTTGTACATCTGTAAAAAATGAATTTATAATTTTATCAGAGACGGTTTAATCTTAAAAATCAAAATGGGCCATATGTAATTATCAAAATACTTATTTAGGAAAAAAGAGTAAGTAAGTTTTTGCCTTATATAAGACTACTTTAGTGATTAACTTTCTGGTAGTAGTGAAAGGATGTCACATTTTGAAAATAATATTGATGTATCGGGACGAATATTTTATGCCAAGACAAAAATGTCTTATCAACAATGTCCGGATTCTTATTATAAAAAGTAATATTTATCACGTATTCTAATCCAAAATCTGTATGTTATCGACCTTATTTTATTATATTTTTGCTAAAAAGAACGAAGAGAAAAGCATGTGATACTATCAAAGATATTATTCTTGTATATTTACGTTGCTAATAACTGAATCTGGCAACTTTGCGCGAAATCTACCACTACCAACTAATGTAATCAATAGTTCATTTATTTATTATGTATACGCGAATATTCGTAAATACGAATATTCATGGCGGTCAGCTGGAGGGTTTGAATTTATTTGGATAAATCCTACAATAATCTCAAACAAATTTGAGATTGTCAATGTTTAGTAACATTTTATCAACATTCAATAAACATATATATGATGAGCTTCTTTATACTCTGTGTGAATGGATTGCACAAAAAAGCAAGTCGACGCTTTTAGGGCAAGAATATAAGCTGAAAGTTATATATTTGATTACCTACTCAATGTTATAGTATGGTACTTATCTATTAGAGAAATTACTATACACCAATAAATAGTAAATAAAACAACAATAGTCTATGTAATTGAATATAATATTAAGTAATAACTTGTTGTACACCAAAGTATAATAAATAACACAAAACAACAATAATTACAACTTCATTATTCTAGATATTACAATGCCCACTGGGAGAGTATACATAGATTTGTGAAACAAATAGGTGAAAATTGCAGGTTTCAATAAATATAAGCTGAAAAAATCAAATTTTATTCAGTATCATTTGTCATAACAATTCAAAAGACTAACTTTCAAACAAATGCAAAATGGTTCTTTTATTACCAATAAATTTAAGAAATCCCCAATTAAAATTTACATACATATGACTACTAAGCTTAGAAGGGTATTATATGTATAATAATTATTTTTGCAATATATAAAGTCCTTAAAGAAATGTTTATGTCACACATCTCAAATGCCATTACCAATGAACACAATTTTTTCATTTAACATCCTTAATTTAAATAAAAACGTAAATGTTTAATAGTTATTGAATGATCAATTAATTCAATAATAATTGTTAAGTAATATGCAATCAGATCAGCCAATACGAAAGTAGGAGTATATCACTACTGATTATGATTAAGTTCCAATTAGATATTTGACCAGCTTAGTTATTTTGAAACTCCCAATAGATATTCTGCATTCATTTTGCAATAGCATAATTTGTGATCAACATTTATACACTTTGTTACTGCTATATTTTATTTATTCACCCAGTCATCATATAAATACATTTATGAATAATTTATATTATAAATAATAAACATGTATAACAATTTAGAGTAAAATATAATTTATTAATATTGATGTATAGTGAGAGTATCCATGTACAATAAAAGTAGCATTAGCTTGAAACATTTTAAAATAAAAAAAATTCGCTATTCATGTATATTTAATGTATATGTATACGATAAAATTTCATTTCTACTTCAGTTACAAATAAAAGATAAAAAATATACATTAAAAATAATATATTATGTAATATTTTAATGTTTCATTACTAATGAGACAATTTTCTAATCACTGGGAAAACTAAATAGAGCATTAAAAAAACTACTTATAGTTTTAAAAAAAAACCTATATCAGCCTACAAACAATATATGCTGCAAGACAAGAGTAAGTTTTAATGAGGTGTGTTATTCTACAACTTTAGCACCATAAACTAAATGAATGTTTCCCAATGCTATCTGGATAAATTATGAATTATTATTAAAACAATATAATATAATATGACAAATTCCTTTTATGTTACAAGTAAATTTAAATATATGTACTTCACCTAATTGTATGAATTCAAATGGTCCATTCCGTAACAATGCCCTATCTATGTAGTTCTATTGCATAATAATTAATTATAATAGGCGGCCACATAGAGGAATATAAAATTAAAACAGAGTCTATAAGATAAAAACATTAATAATGATGGTTATTTAATAACCGTTTACAAGATAATAAGCGATAATTATGCATAAATTATATAGTTACTATTAATATATTTTGGTGTTTTCAGTGACTTGTGTCTGCTTTACCGTTGCAGTCGCCGTTTTGGTTGAGATGAGTTTTTTGTAGCGCCTTCGTGATGGCGATCTCCTTCTGTTCCTTACGCGTATTTCGCATTTCAAACTCGAGTCGATGTCGGATTATTCTCTGTACGATATCTTCAGTTGTCATAGTGTTGCCAGAATTCAAAATCTGAAAAGTTATTTTTATTGGTAGTTCACAATATTGAATATTAACCCTTTGCATTGGTTTCAGACGGATCAGTGTGGTAATCACGCTGTCAACGGAACAATGTCAAAGTAGTTACCTTAAAACAGCCTCGCTGCTTTGGCACCATGTAGGGATCAGATCCATCGGCGTCTTTGGCGATAGGCGTGACGCCGTGACACACCACACTCACGCGGAAGTGGTCCATCAGCTCCGCCGTCACGCTGTATGGTGCACCAATCACCACTTCGTGCACGTACTGCAATAACAAAACAAGATAATGATTATTATCATCATTATCATCGGCTTTCTCGTCTACTGCAGGATGTAGGCCTCTCAAATAGCTCGTCACTGATCACGATCTTCATACTCTTCGAATCCAACCCCTGCCAGCCATTTTGCTGTTATGGTTATACTATGTTATGTATGGTCACAGAATGTCTAAAAATTATTCTGTTAGTGTTGCCAGAGCTATAATAGTAGATTTTTATAAAAATGCCAATAGAAAAAAATTATTACCTTGCAAGCTAGCACAGAAAGCACTCGTTCATGTAAATTCATTATGGGATAGTTTGAGCCCTTGTAACGATTGACCTCGAGATCTGTGTGTAAGCCGACGATGAGGAAGTCGCCCTGGGCGTGCGCAGACTCTAAGAAGTCGAGAAGACCGACGTGAAAGAGATCGAAGGCACCCGCTACGTACACCACCTGAAATTCAGTCAATGTCTGTGAAGATCGCGGTAGCTGGCAGTTGATGCTCTCTGCCTACCCCGTTGGCAATCTGGGGTGATGATACAATAAGAAAATTTAAAAAATAGGGCAAGAGTAACCGACTCAATTAGATCCAAGATCTATCGCCTGGCCACGATCGACTAAAGAGATAGCCATGTTCGACCGCATCGTCACTCCCAATATAGAGAATGTTAATTTGGATGATTTAAGGACGCCTCTGAACACTTGTATCTACATTGAAGTAAACTTGTAGTAAAAAAATATTTTTTTATTTATTTAGTTCGGTATTCTATCTAGATACACAAAATGTAAATGTTTTAGTAATATGCTACAAACCACTTAGCATTTGAATGTTATTTCAATATAGAATTAGCTGTTTGGAATTTCATAACGAATGTACCGCAGCTGTTAAAAGCCGTTATCCTTAAATATTATATGAAAGATCAAAGACAATCAAAAAAGATTATGGTAGTGCAAAATTATTACGTTTTTTGTAGATCAGATATAAAATATGTATTTCGTGGAAACCGTTCCAGTGACCTACATTTTCAAGCCATAACCCATCGAATAATTAATACCGTCAAGGCTTATTTACGTAGCGTAACGTAACGTCACGCCTGTAATCCCATGTTTAAGTCCCATGGAATAGGTGGTGTGCCTATTGCCATACACCGGGCACAATTCCGACTCCGAGTCACTATTAGAAAATCTAAATTAGAAAAATCTAATAGCACCCGACCCGGGATTTGAACCCAGGACCTCCCGATCCGCAGTCGCGCTTGCAACCACTCGACCAACGAGACACGTCTACTTGTTACGTAGGCTGGTTACTTAGGTAGCATGTTTCGAAAACATTTTAATCAGTGTTTGCAGAGTTACTTCCACAACGGAAATAGTGTTATTAAAAGAATACGAGTTGGCATTAAACTTTCTCTAATAAAGAAAAAAATAATGAAATCTTTTAATTACTCCGTAAATCGTGGTATTGGAATCTGAAATATTTAATAATTAATCGATACTTTTTAATTATAGTCTGATTCAAATTAGAATGTAAAAATTTCATAGACAACGGTTTCATTATATTATAGATTTAACAGATTATATAATTTAGTCAACTGTTAGTCCTTTTTCTTTTGTATTTAATAATTCAAATTAACTTTCTCGTTGATTGAGTGGTTGGTGCTCATTGAAAGGTCCTGGGTCCTATCCCGGCTAGGGTAGGTCTGTTAGATTTTTTAGACTTAGGTATAATTATATATTATACAATAAGATTTTCTAGAAATGCTACGGAATGTGGATCTGTGGTAGGACGTAAACGTAATTGGTGAAATTTGGGAGTGAACTACATTTTTCCGGTGTGATGTTACGTTATTTTTTTAAATTAAAAAATGATCTCTTCCAGCATAAAATAATTGCAGACGTAAATATGACATCATATAGGCGTGCTGTTACGTTGTTGAGTTAAGGCGACATAAAAATTTATGAAATCGAAATTTCCTTATAACTTGAAAAAAAGAATTTATTGCCTCGTTGGTCGAGCGGTTGCAAGCGCGACTGGCGATCCAGAGGTCCTGGGTTCAAATTCCGGGTCGGGTACTATTGGATTTTTCTAATTTAGAATTTCTAGTAGTGACTCGAAGTCTGAAATTGTTTCAAGTGTATGAACATAGGCTCACCACCTATTCCATGGGACTTAAACGTAATTGGTGAAACGTGGGGCTATAGTACACCTCTCTGCCTACCACTTCGGGAATTCCAGGCGTGAATTTACGTTTTTTTTTAGAAGAAAAAAGAAACATTGACAGACAATTGTGTTAACTAAAGCTCTGCGTTAAGCAAAATGGCACTCTATTTAACATTAAATGTGGACATTCGAGAAACCAGCAGACGCCGGTAACCATTGGAGGAATTGTAACACGATTCAAAACTCAAGCGGAATTAACTCAGACGCAAGCGCTCGAGTATCCTCTTATCATAAAACAATTGAAACAAATGACTTTGTTGAAGTTTACCCATATATTATTTAAGACGTAACTGCTTTGCTCTCCAAGCCGGGTTAATTGATTGTGCCTTTAGAGAACATTATAAAAATCTCCAAGATGTGCCGAATTCTGTTTAATAATCAGTAAAAATTAATTTCCCATTAAAAACAAATCCACTATCCATATAGTAATAATTAGTATAGTAATAAAATGCCTTTTTAAAAAGTTAGCAAAAATGCACTATAATAACATGAAGAGCATTTATCGGAGTCTGAGTGGCAGAAAATCCGTCACATCAATTATATGCTTTTCCAGCCGACACGACGAGCACGAGAGGGGGGGAAATTTTAACGCGCGAATAAAGTTAAAATTCCTAGTTGTGTCGCAGTTGAACTTGGCTAAAATAAAATTATGTAAATACGTATCAGTTAAAAATCCCTAGTTCTGTCGCAGTTGAACTTGGCTAAAATAAAATTATGTAAATAGGTAGCGTAACATCACGCCTTTAATCCCCGAAGGGGTAGGCTGAGGAGTGTAGTACACTCCCACGTTTCACCAGTTACGTTAGGTATAACAATGTTTGTATCATCAGATTATGGATACGACGGTAAACTATTTATAACAGATTGTTCGGTAAGCTTATCCACAACACGCCACGGTCAGTGCTCGTGATAAATGAAGTTGAATGCATGGCGTGCAATAACTCGCGTATAGAGACAATCGACCGAGTGTACCAATACGAATACGAGTAACGTTTCCATTCACTATCGAGTTTTACAAAAAAGAAAAAACTTAATATCACGCCTGTAATACCCTAAGGGGTAGGCAGAGGAGTGTAGTAGGTACACTCCCACGTAAAAAAGTAGAGTGTACAATTTTTATATATTTGCAAATATTTATTGTTGATTAATTGAAATTCATCTATCTAACAATCGTATTTGGGTAGCTTGGCAGGCCATGGCCTTACAATTTTATCCTGAGAGGAGAGCCATAACCGGTAGTGAATCGATAGAAACTTGATGGTGACAAGTTTTGAGTAATTTAAGGTGTCTATTTCACGATAAAATAATCCTGGATGATCCCATATTAATTGTGAAATTAAACTATCCTTTCATTTATAGATACTAGTATACAAACACAATGATATTATATGCATTAACTTTGATTCCCACAGTTG
Source organism: Parelbella macleannani (assembly GCA_018245755.1). NCBI lineage: Eukaryota > Metazoa > Arthropoda > Insecta > Lepidoptera > Hesperiidae > Parelbella > Parelbella macleannani. The sequence goes on from DWEE01003580.1 coordinate 9,241, forward strand.
TGTCCTAGTGACTTGAATTCAGTCCCCGTGCACGAAGGACTCATCCGCTCAACATTTTGGAATATTTAGAATGTGAATGACTCTTATTTTCATTTGCGATACAGTCCAGAGCTTATTATTATATATAAAAGGTAATCAAAGGAACGTGATATTGCAACATACCGGGGGTTGGTACTATGGTAACCAGGATGAATATTTTCATCTCGTGTACATGATCATTAAGATGAGAAATCATTATTGAAAGTTTTAATATAGGTGCATCAATCAGTTTTAATTATCTGCTGTCTACCTATATGCTAGGCTAAATATAAAAAAATACTGATGACTGTTTGCTTCGTATCAATAGAACAATTAAAATCTAACCATTATTTGGTAATAAATCGCACACGTCACAAAATACTATATTTTTTGGTGACACGTAGTACTTTTTATATTGTACTGGTGACAGATGATGAGTGATGCGTTTTGCACTGGACAAAAGAACGATCTACATTCCATCAGCACTGTCCAATGTTCTTGTGCAAGCGACGTCGGTTTTATTCGTCTATTAATCCGCCCATCTGCGTCAGTAGTTCTTAAAAACTAATAAACTTTATTAGCTAGTAAGTAGTCAAATGAAAACTAGATGAAGAAACAACTTAGACAGAACAATATTTTTTTAATAATAATAATAATAATAATAATAACTCAAAACTCTACACATACCATTGCAAAAAACACGCTCATCAACACACACAGCACACTCACAACATTCGCATCAACGTACACAACACACTCATCAACAAACACAACACACTCATCAACACACACAACACACTCGTCAACACACACAACACAGTCGTCAACACACACAACACAATCGTCAACACTCACAACATATTCGCCAACACACACAAGAACACACTTGTACAAACACAACACATGCAAAGCCACATATAACACATGAACTGAGTTACTTCGCGTAAGCCCGTACTTCGTTCAAATTAACCGACGTTTAGTCGAGAAGTAAATACATAGATAAAAATAATAATAATAATAATCGACCCATTAGTCATTCCACTGTTGGAATATAGTTCTCCTCTCATATTGAGAGGGTTAAGGCCATAGTCTGCCATGCTGGCCAAGTGCGGGTTGGCAG
>DWEE01003581.1:0-10376 GCA_018245755.1 Parelbella macleannani
CGGTGTGATGAAATACGGTCCAGACCTCCCCATTGATGAAAGCATTTCCGCGAGATTTATGGAAGCAGTAATAATTATGATGTATAAGGGTTGCAACAAAAATTGATCAATTTGTATTTATTAGATTGAATGCTTTTTGGTCTTTTAGCAAAAAGTTACATTAAATTACACTAATTATGGGTTTTCATTGAAAGCCAAAGCCAATGCTATTGCAAGTAAAAGTTTTTGAGTATTTTTGTCAGATAAAGTTATAATTAATTTACCTTTTGTTATTATAAAAATTGTACAGTGTAATGTATTTTATTAATTAATTATTCAATTATATTGAGACATAAATAATAAATTTGAACAGCATTAATACTAGTAATATTAATTCCATCTCAAAGGCATCATATCAAACATTTTTACTGCTATCAACATTTTGATAAACATTATTACTAACTCAAGATCGAATTTAATGGCCAATGCAATCGATTACATAAGTCACAGTTACGCTATTCACGGTCATCGCTCGAGAAACAACATCCAAAGACAAAGTAAAGCAGTTTGCCTAAAATTCTTTTAAAGTCGAACACATGGCCCACAACTTTGTATTTTACGACTCTGATCGTTAGTAGGATAATTATAGAATTTTATTAGAACCCTACAGTTTTTTTTATTCGTTTTTTTTTATGTCATTTGCTTTTTTGCCACAGCCATAAAGACTTTTTCGGCAGATTTATTGGAGATTCACGCTTACATATGGCAACATTAACGATTACGCTAAAGCCCGATGTTTTATTAGGATTTTATGAAACTACAATCTAATATTATGTTTCCGTTATATATGCTATCTATAAAAAATCCTCTCAATTTTTATCATAAAAAAAAAATAAAAAGTTTTGTGACTCGATTCTTCGAAAAAAATTAGCAAGACAAAAAGAAAATGACCAAAGAAATACTCCGATGGTTCAAACAAAACAGATCTACAGTGCTTATTGGCTTCACGCGCCGAGGGAGACCAGAGTGATACGTGACTCAATTAACCATTAAAAGTAGGTATATCGGCGAAAAAAACAAAATGTAAAAGGGTTAATTAGTGCCCCTTGACATTATCGAATGTCCAGACGACCTTTGACACCCATTGCTAAACAAACCCCCATGGAGCGCTGATGGGAAACCATAAAACTTAATAGAATATAGTGACATCATCACGCCATGGGCTAGACATGTTTGTATTGTTCCGGTACAACCAAAAGCGAGGAACTGAAAAAGATAATGACGTAAGCTAAAAGCTAACAGGCACAAGATATAAAAAATAATATATAATGGTAACATCACGTCACTGTTACAATGTTTAGATTAATGTCATTATTACATGTGTACTATTCTCTAAGTATGAAGTCTACTATCCCGTACTTGGTCAGTGAGGCAGACTATGGGAGTTAATTAGTAACTTTCTGAAATCAGACCCCCGTCCAGCAAAGAATAAAACGCTTTGATGTCGGTGATCATTATATTTCAACCTGTAATATTCCACTGTTGGAAGACTGTCGGCATACTTCATATTGATTGACGTCAAATCAAAGATTTCGAATATTATATAAATATTTTAGCATATTCCGTTGTTAGCGTTTCTCGCTGTTGGTGAAACAGGTCGTTCAATGTCAAACACGTGCAGTTATTGGCAACTGGGTCAAGTGCCGGGATATTTCTCCGCAGAGAGCTATACGGACGGACAATTAACCAAAAAAAGGTTATTAAAAGTTTAAATAAATGAGGTCTTAAATAAATAGGTCGTGTTCTCTAGAGATATCAGTTGTTAATTAAGCCGTCTAACCCTAATATTTATTTAATCCATTTAATATACATTATATTCTATGAAGACATTATTTCGGTCACACACGCACCACTTATGATTAAAAATTCCATATATAAAATTTGGAAATATAAAAATATTATTACCTTGGGGCATCTCCACACACGATCATCTGATCCCAAAGTAGGCGGAGCCTGTGCTATGTCACCAGAAAACTGACACCTAAGTAAATACCTAATAGATAAATTATGGGCTGACGGAGGAATTATAAATGTTCTCAGTCAAAACCATCAATATTTGAGCCTGGCCTGCGATGAGGAGAGCAATAAATGCTAAAGAAGTACGTCAGGTCTATACGCATAGATAAATATTATATTCGGCACTTGGCACTCTCTGCCTGCCCCATGAGGAACCTAGTCACTAATAGTAAGACTATTTCGCTTATAGATAGAGAAAAATATTTTTTGCCATCACACAAATATTTGTCCTGCATAGGAATCGATCCTAAACCCACCGGTTCAGTGATCAGTCACTCAACATAGAACCAACAGGCCAGTCAAGTAAAACATCAATATGCAGTGGAATCTTGGAAAAAACCCACAAACAATTTGTAAGCAAACTGTTCGTAGGACTAGAAAAATATTTGGGGTCCAATGGGAGGTCAAAACATTTGTATGCGGGTCAAATATGTTTGGTCATTGACTTCTCTGGAGGCATTTGAGGATACAACCTCATTTTCATGACATTATATGTCGTACGAATTCTTTTATTATAATCATTTTTAAGAAACATGTTGGTCAAACCTGAACACACGTCATCAGCCTGTCTTAGTCCACTGTTGGATATAGGACTTACTTAAGAGACTTTTGTCCACAATCCTCAAGCTGGACATGTCAATTGATATTTAAACAGACGCCAATAAGAAGAGAATTACGCTGATGCAAGGACTTGCAAATACGTCCGTACATTACGCGTTTAAGATATTTCCATCAAAATGCTTTTAAAAGATCGAAAGTAAAAGATAAAACTACATCCTTACAAGCCATTACACAGTGTGAGCCAGTACTGGGTCAAGTAGTGAGTGTAATATTAAACCCAACTGATACCCTTTCATCATAAACTCTAATAGGGTGTACGAATAAAGTGCAATTTTATATCCAAGAGGCTAGTCTAGCCCACAGAGTAGCTAAACTACAGATACTATATAGAATAAAAAATATAATGTAATATACATACATATCTTTACGACAAGTCGATCACGGGATAGGCAATTAAAAAAATGTATAATTAAAAGTAATAAAAAAATTAATTAAATTAACAACTATATTGTTCGCATTACTTGTGACCTTGTAATTGGTTTTGAGATCTAGTTTTGACTTTAAATATCTATGGTAGTCTTTAAAGTTATTATTGGTGTAATGGTTGCAAGCACAATCGTAAATCGCGAGGTCTTAGTTCGATCCCCGGACAGGTGCAATGGGACGTAGAACACAACAGATAAATCATAGGAGTGCAATACACTCCTCAGCTTACCCGATTAGGAAATAAAGACGTGAAGGTATAGCAATCTAACTATTACAATAGCAGAAAAATATGAATATTTATAATAGTATAGCAATGTTCAAAGTATAGCAATGGCATATTATATAAATGTGTAGCAATGAAAACTAATAGGCATAAACATTAGTTTTAAATATGGGCAACAAGATCCCTCTGTAACCGCTTCCTCTGTGGGATTGCACTTCGGAGAAAACTTATAATATTACAAGATACATCAGCTAATAAGTGATAGTAAGTTTCATAACATCCGCTCTGTCAGTCGAGAGCATATGGCCCACGTTCTTCTTGGAATCGACTTCCTTATTGCACAAGAGCTTTTGGTACCTAAGATATTTTTTATGGTCGCTGACTAGTCTGTTGGTCCTGTGAATGATGAACCAAAAAGCTGAGCTTTTCCAGGTTTCGATTCCCAGAGTTACTATGTGCGTGACGAGGTAAAATATTCCTTCTGTGTTTGCGTATAAAAAAGTATGTATGTTATCAGCTCTTTCTTTACAATATACCAGGTTCTCTTCAAGCCTACTTTGGGATTGGATGGCTGTGTGTGATGTTCAAAGATATTCATTGATATATGGAGCGGTGAGGTCAGCGACACAGTCAATGGTACCACTAATACCAGATTCGACTTCATACATAGGTCCATCAATCTTTGAAGATGAAATTGATTGAGCCTATCCAACCGTAGACCTCTAATATATTTCTGCTCGCGTTCTATAGTCCAATTGTTGCTTGATAACTTTCTTACTAATATACTTTCTTGGTAGTCTATAGTATTATAACATTTTTGGTGTTAAGGTTCCTATATTCCTAAGGTTAACACTAGATAACTATATAGATAGGTTTTATATTTAACTGTCATCTCTAGTAGTAACAACCACTAGTGTCGGACCAACAGAACAGAATTTTGGCCAACTTGAAAATTCATCATCATCGTCCTCAGCCTTGGTTTATTGGTGGACATAGGCTTCCCTTGGCGGGTTTCTACTCATACCTTTAAATTTACCCAGACATTATCGGCTTATTTAAAAAATATCATATGAGACGTACCTAAAGTCTGATGTCCCCTTTTATTCTCCTCGAGACTCATTACTCTCAGTTGGTTGTTAAATATTTAACTTTTCGGGTTTCTTTATCCTTCTCAGAGCTCAGTACAGCAGAATGTTTCGCGTCATGTTGACAAAGATATCTATTTTTATGTTACGTCTCATTCATTTGTATTAGTGTCCAAAATAACGGTGACTTGAGATACAAGATGTTGCTATTTTCGACAAATTAAATGCGAACTCGCCTCTCGTGCGACATTCATTAACTAAACTCGTTGTTTTCTGTTTGTGTTTGTATGTGTACCAAAAATATATTCTCAGTGTACCAACATTTAAATTAGGACTAACACAAGTTTTCCTTTCTCGCTATCTTTGTTTCGTCATTCTGCCTTTAATTCTTTCTGTCCCCTTCAGTCTTTCTGCGTCTATTTCTGTTTCTTTTATCGTTCTACTATTTATTTTATTTTTCGTTTTATTTATTCTTCCATTATATACCTAAAATCTAGAAAAATTAAACGAACTGCGGACCTAATGCCTAGGAGTATTCTCCACCAGTCAACCTATGGTGATAGTGAGAAATTTAAAAGAAAATATTTGTAAGAAACTTTTGTGTCCTTTTTTCCCCCATTTCCTGTCCCTATACGAATAAAACTATTAACATCGGTGTGAACACTTCCGTCAATATTCTGTTCCTGAAATAGCTGCTAATAAATAATTAAAATCCCATTAGCCATTGTTAAAAGCTAGTCAAGTCTGACAAAAGAACCCGCGTCGGCCCTAAGTCACGACCTCCCCGCGTGGTCCCGAATACCAAACGTTACAACACACTATTCAAGACTTCGACATATCATCATTACATATCACTTTCCATACCATTCAATCATAAGTATAGCGTTATTGATTTGATTAAATCACCCTTTTGATTTATTTTATGTTACTTAAGCATTAAACATGCGAGTCGTCTGATACACTTGTGCAATCGTGGGTTAGTGAGCCTTGCCGCGCTAAGGGTAGTGGGTTCAATTCTCAAACAGGAGGAAATTTTGTGCGATTAGCAATATTATTTATGTTCGCGTGTTATATTATTATCTATTTGTGCATTGTAACCAGGTGTTTATGTAGATCTAGTTGCGGTCAGTCGTCAGGTAACCGGAGCATCGGCTTTGCCCAATTCATAATCACATAATTCCCAATTATTATTATTAGCACTGTTTTACGTAGGTACATGAAATTCTTCCTCCATGAGATTAATAGAATTAAAAACAATATAAAACGTAACATTACACCTGTAATCCCTGAAGGGGTAGGCAGAGGAGTTGGTACACTCCCACGTATAACCAGTTACGCTTACTTCCCACCATGGAATAGGTGGTGAGCCTATTGCCATATACCTGGCACAGATTCAGACTCCGAGACACTACTAGAAATTTCAAGATAGAAAATTCCAATCGCATCTTGCCTGGGGACCGAACCCAGGAACTCTCGATCGGTAGTCGCGCTTGCAACAACCCGACCAACCAGGCGGCAAAGTATGCGGATGTGTGGTGGAAACACAACGAACACAGTGACAAGTCATTACATTAAGGAGTTAAATGACGCTTGATGTGCAAGATGCACTCCGCTCGAACAATTTAACTTTTAATACTGTCGCGTGATTGTGAGATATTACGAGATCCGTCCAAATCACAAGTGCAGAGCGTATTTGGTAACATTCTGTATTTTTCTTACGAATCATAGAACTATAAATGCATTGTGAAGTGTGTTTAATTCGTTTTTCTTCACCGTTACGGCCAACGACTTAACCAAGGATCCTCGAAATGGGAGATTCTATACCACTAGTTTATCACTGCTTCAGCTTCTTATATAATATTTACAATACCTACATGTTCATAGAGTGTCAAAATATAAGCATGTAAGACTAGTAGTAATGTCATTAAGTTCATATGTATGAGCTTCCGCTATTCGATACTAGATGGCGCCTTACGTCTCAAGAATCGTACTACCGTGACTGTTTTAGGACAGTACATACCTACATATGTACGTAAACGTAACTAGGGAACGTGGAGGTGTTCTACACCCTTCTACTTATCCCTTGAGGGATCACAGGCGTGATGTTGTATTTTTTGTTGTTATGTTTTTGCATATACGCTAGTGGCTAATAAAATCAAAAGTATTGTAATTAGCAATAGACACTGTTCCAAACATCGCACAGTAAACACAAGTATATTATGGTGCACAAGGAAATTGCAAATGCGAATGTTGATGAATGCAGGCGCCGTGGGAGACCGAGATTTACTTACCTTGACCAAATAGTTCAGATACGGATTGACAGGCATTCAGAAGTCTTTTAAACCTACGTGGCTGTATACGGAGATTGATGGATATAAAAGAAGCATGTCAAATCTGTAATGATAGGGATATTTGGTACTTGGCAGTCTGCCTACTCTAAGGGACATGGTGTGACGATACAATAATTATGTAACCCTACATCAAAATTTTATTTTAAAAATTTTGTTTAAACGCTACGTCTCATGCCTTGGATCAAGCTGGAGTCATTGTAACGAGCGGTGTCCGCGTCCGCGCATCAATTGATTCATCTCGTGACTCACCGAGGGGCCACAAGTGCCACTGATGCTCGAATGAGTAGCTGATAAGTTCTCTAATTGTCATCTCGAGTGTCGCCTCGCACTCGCCGCGCAGTAGTGCTGTGGTGATTTATTGACTCAGAAAAATCCTATTCGTGTCACACCGATTCAGAAGTATCACGACCGGTCAATTACTAATAAGACTCCTGTTAGCTTCGTACGAGATCGATGGGAAATAAGGAGTTGCCCATAGTGAAGCTTTGGGGTGATGGGGTTCAAGTCTTTTATTCATGCTGGATTAACTGATAAGTAACTCACCGCTGTCAATGAATCCTAACGACAGGCCGTTTGACGATGATCATGTCATTAAATAGTGGCATGATCATCGTGGGACATAAAAGTATGTCAACCACTTAAAAAACAATATTATTTATGTTTCAAGCGCTATATCTGTGATTTAAAATACATAATCAATCACATGTAATGTCTCATGTCTAATGTTGATCACACACACTAGTTTGTAACATGCATTCTTAGTTCGAGACTTTCCCACTAAACCTCCCGGAATTGAACTGTGACCCATAAAACACAATTGTAACATTCATCTTGATGACTGTGCCATGAGTCACTGACGGCGTGACCACGGTTCCGGCTTGAATAGACGAGACTAGTCCGGTTTTTATTATCCAATATAATACAATAACTTTTTATTGAACACCAGCGTAAGACAACGCAAATTTAAAGAGATGAAGAGATGTCCAGTAGTATATTTTCACAATTCATGAAACATATTTAAGAATTGATAATATTTATCTGCAATAAAGTTTATAATGGAGATTTTCTGATTTTATACAGAATTATTCTTTGACTCGAAGATATTGCTTTTTGATTTTGTAACGAGTTTATATATCACTTTGTCCTCATAGGTATTTTGAAATAAAATTTTGAAGGACACCATTATATATATTACATATATAGTATACCAAACCGTACAATATTATGACCGATTAGCAATAATTAATAATTAATTTGCCCATGTCTCTTGATCTCATTAAAACATGGCCACCCTGCGCGTGCAACACGGCGGAATGCATCCCAAGCGTTGTCATCGCGCACTGTACAGTATAAGCCTTTGGAGAGTAGTGGTATTAACCACGAGCGGACATTTACATGATGGCAATACCAGCGACATGACATTAACTGTAAGGTATTATATGTACATATAGATCTTATATTTGGTTGTACAGATTATATAAAAATGTTTGGTTACGTTTGGATACTTCGAAAATACTGAGGCAGTAGGGACGGTGTATTAATTTTACAAGCTAATTCTGGGATATGTGTATGAGAATTCACAAAATCTTGTTAGTATTTTTATACGAATGTACATTAGTAGTAACCAAAATAATCGTATTATCTTGAAATTGCCGTAATGGTTAGCCCTTGATCGTATGTATTCATGCAGTCCTTGAAAGCGCATATTATTTTCTGTCGAGCAAAGTAACACTCAATACAAGACCTATTAAAACCTAATAACAGTTTTAATATTTTGCCTCTTTCATAACGTAACTAATGCGCTAAAAAAGATAGAGACAACAATTTACTAAATCATTTACAAATAAAGGGCTTATATTTTAAATAAGAAACGCCGCAATTATATTTTGCAAAAAGGAACAAATCATTTTAAAACTATTTCCCTGTAATACATACCTACAGGGTGTTTTTAATGTGCATAAATTAAATTTAAGAACGTTAATTCCATAAAAAAAAACTGGCTGTATAAGAGCACAATCAATTTAACGACAATCATTCACGCTGTTCGTCATATTAAAAAGGTATTACAAATTCAGCCGGCGGTATCTTATTCATCCTTTCACACAGAAGCATTGTCTATCTCATTCTCTCCGTCCCACATTTAGTAGTTTTAAATAAGAAAAAAAAACGTCGCAAATTAAGTATTCCGTCTCTTTCATACTCATGCGTTATCTCTTATTTTCTTCAGCAACATATCAAAAAGGTATTACAAATTAAGTATGCTATCTCTTTTGCACCCACGCGTTATCACATTCTCCCTCTTTCTGCATCCGGGACGATTGGGTTTTTCGCAAAATAACGGCGTCAATATCGAAATGGCGGTAAATATTTATGTGCCATTTGTAATTCAGATAGCGACGGCCGTGGCGCGTGCAATACAGTTGAATAATTCCTTATTGTTTCAGAAAATGTTGTTTACTCTAGGACATTCAGCTTTATAAGCTTTTTTTATCTGTGCAATTCATAGACAGTGAAATATAGGCCCATCGAATTACCTCAGGGTCTCGTGAGGACATAGAATATAAAGTAACAATATTTTTTTGGTTTTATATTGCATGTTCTTGTACCCCTTGATAAATATTTACGATATGAGGAAGAGTTTTTCTTTATATTTCAGTTTAAAATTACCTATAAAGTATGTATTTAAAAGCATATATGTACATAAGTGCGGGTTATCAGCTATCTGCTTCGCACTTATTTCAGACTGTTTATTCCAGGATCACATGGCTGAGTATGGAGATGTCTCGAGATTTTATTATTACCATTATTAATTCAATGTATTGTCCACTATTATCAAACGTTACGCAAATGCGTAATCATGGATTTCAATTTTTACAAGTTAAATTTTATATATAAAATCTATTTTATGTCTCAGTTTAATGCACTGCTCTATCAAATAATCGATAAAACATGTATGTACCTTACAACCTAAAATTAACATGACATTGGCTGAACATGCAATTAACTTGCGACAAAGAAAATTCACAAAAAAAAACATTGTCTATGATTGTAAATTATAATGATCGAACCATAATATCAAGATAGACCGTTCCAATTAGATCGTATTACAGAAAGTCGGAGAAGTGTCGTGTTCTCTTATTTGAAAATATAAAAGTTCTAAATTCAAAAATGTGCCGTATCAAGTGTTATCTTGATAAAGCGGTCGTAAAATCTCTCATGCGGTTCATAAGGCCTCGAAAAACTCGTGTAAATAAGCTGGAGATACCGCATTGTGCGCGGTGCTGGCGTCGTTGAGATAAAAATGTTCCTAATTATATTAGTTCACATATAATTTACAGCTTGTAAATTTAATTCTGTTCTTTCAAATTTTCGCTGTACTAAGGAACGTATTTAAATGGTTTCCCGGCAGCTTATAGGTTTGATTTCATAGCTGTTTTAGGATGAAAACGAATGACTGCGTGGGAATTAAACCGTAAGGATAATTATGGCGTGACGGCCTGCAGAAGATAGATGGGTGTAGCTGAATTACAAAAGATGGAGTAGGAAAGTTTAGAGTGGCATACTCTTAAAATAGTAGATAATAATAAAAATTTTATTCCCTTCCCATTTTAATGA
>DWEE01003582.1:0-10376 GCA_018245755.1 Parelbella macleannani
TTTGGTATAAAACTTGTGTCCAAGAGTGAGGGTAGGTCTATATTTTCCATCCAATTATTGATCCTTCTTTAAGAACATGGCGAGCTTCTTGATGTTTAATTTAAGAACAAAACATATAAAAAAAATAACAAAGTATAAACCAATTGTACCAATAAAAAACGGCTCCATTGCAAATAAGCACATCGCTTGCAATTATTTTCGTCTAATCTGGTTTTTGTTGGCTCACTGTCTAACAGCCGCTTAAGTCTTCCCTTGACATAAATACGACTTCGGAATTCTTATTAACTTGTCTAAATAATGAGCTCTTAGCGTCTTAATGAAGAGAATCTTGGAATTAAAGACAGAAGCAACCTAACAGTAAAAGAGATGTAAGCGATACTACACAATGGTCGAAAAAAGGATTTCATTTTGTTTACCGAAAGCAATGTAGAATCTCAGTAAATTTTGTTTTGCACAATTTTTAACAGTATTCAAAAGCATGAGAAATCAACAGGTACATCCTTAAAATCAGTTCATTATTAATAAATATGCAATAAATCGTCAAAGAGAAAAACAATTGTAACAGACAGAAACATAATAAATAATATATTGCGACAGAAACATTATGCAAACTGAACTTCCAGTGCGGATTAATTTATACTAAGTACCGCATCAACACGATCACTTTGTTAAATAAAACATGGTGCACTTCATTTAGCTAAATAAAGCCTTTGAATCAGTTCATCCATTAATTACTGCTATCTATGATGCTTTAACACCTAAAAGCCGGCTTTAATCTCGGTGAAGCGCTCACGTTGAGAAGGCTTTAAGCATACTTACATAACCCTCAAATGCACAGTCCGGTCCGAACACTCCCCCACAATGCAATTTAACGTGATTGCGAATTATACATTTATTATTTACCCTTGCCATATCTCTTGCAAGATTAAACGGCGACTTGTGCGAAGATTAAATCCAGGATTTTATTCCCATATCGCCGTACATTTCCACCCCACGGTTGAGGCAGAAAACTCGAGTATTCATTGCGGGTAGCCAACCTCCACCGGTAAGGGATGGCGACTCGAAGTTCCCAACCGCAAATTTTTGTTTTCAAATAAGTTTCGAGCTGAAATTAAATTTGCTGCGCTATCGCGTTGCGTTCAGCTCTGTTTTAATTACGCTCGAGAAACCATTTTTAAAGTTGCATCGAAAAAATATTTTCTCGCTTGAGAACTAAAAATATTTCGTTAGCATTAATGTATATACAATTTTTAGTTCACATCGTCATCACATCACATGAATACATATTGTCCGGTAGTTTGAGTGACAGACGTGGGGCAGCGTGTAGAAGAGCATATTTATAGAATTTGTACAAGCCAACCCTAGCGACTGCAAACCAAGATTTATATAGAGGTCGAGGTTATTTATACAGACCAGCCTTATTTTTATTCCCCGTGTGATATTTTTAATGAGGCAACTGAACAGCTCCGCTGCACCTTTTATTAACTTTTAAAAGGTTACCTACTCGAATTGGTGGAACAGACCCGCATGATACTAGAATGTTATGTGTTATGTCTTTTTTACACTTTCGTCTGTGTTTTACGTGTCCGAATGTGCAAATATGGGTTAGGATTGGAAAACTCGCAACACATGCATTCATTTGTTCACAGCTTCCACATTCATTCTTTTTTTCTGATTATTCTTTTTTTATCGCAATTAGTGCTTAGTTAAAGAGGAAATTGTTTTTATTATTTTTATTAACGGCACTTAACATTTTTTGATTGGATACCCATTTGTGGTAATCGATTTTTCAAGCTTCATCATCATATCTCGATACGAAGCGAAGTTGATCGTTAAAAAGTCGGGAGAGTTAGAAACTTCTATGAAATAACTTGACGAAATTGACGTGGTCGAAACAGGTTTAATGCGCCGGCGGCTAAATTGGACCCCCTATTTGTTTTAAAACATAATTGAGGCCTTGATGAGGCGGTAATTGGGCCTCACACGGATCGCACTATGCAAATGTAGCAATTAGGATAATAAAGACCGCCTCGATGACCCGACGGGTTAACAATGGCTTAGCAAATTTGCCCGACGGTCCACTTTAACCTTTTAAGATTTCTATTTGAGGATCTGGGATTATGAAACTTATCGGGTAGTCTGTCTGGTAATTGTGTTGACATTCTGAGGGATAGAGGCATGTGATTGTCGCCGCGTTTACACCCTCCACTCTTTGGATAGGTACATATAGACGGTTAATGGCTTTACACATGCGGGGTTCTGAATCAATACCAATTAAAACCATCTTCAGCTATATTCTATTATTACAACTATATTTGTACGAAACATACAGAAAGTTTACAACTTTATATCTACAATTATGTAAATAAAGCATGATTTACTTCGGTTTTACTTTTGTTAAATGTAATATTCACTTCGTATCAAAGCGTTAAGATTTCAAATGTTAAGTCCCCATCATATCTTATTCTATTACATCGGATTAGAGGTATCCGCGCAAAGCCTAGAATAAGTAATGCGTCACGTACCGCGATCAAGTCATGTTTAAAAGTCAATGCAGTCTTACCTCTACGTTTCACTCGAGTTTAAACGTCTTAAATATTTGATGAGACCAACAAGATCAAATGAAATAGCTATGGGATACATCAAGAGGGAGTCAGATATCTACTAAGTTTAACAAGGGCGCTTGTAACGGAATATATTATGAGACGATCAGTAGATAGGATTAGTTCTATCTATGTAGATAACATCAACCCGGAACCCAGATGTCTTGTTACCGGCATCAAAGTACTTTATGGGTTGTGTTATTCGATAAAGTAATATAGCTTCACTTCGTCAGCGCGGCGAGGATATATTTGTATTGGTTTCAACACATCAGTTCAGTGTCTTTTCTCTTTATCCACCCACGATTAGGATTTTTTATGTGACGTGGAAGCACGTCAGGTCCGTGAGGATAGAGGTATTTGGCATTCTCTGCTGTCTCAGACCTGGTATGACTGCATAATGATATTAAGTTTGTAATTAATAATATTTTTTTTATTACAAGGTTCGTTTTTTTGAACCAAAGTACCAAATTATTTTTTCCTCTTCGTTTATTGTAAGCTAATTTAATTACTATCTGCCTTCAAAATATAATTATATTGTCTTGTCTAGTTCTATATTCTTTATTTTCATACATATATTATGAAACTAAACTGAAAAGTTTTCTCAGATATTAAATCAAAAAGAACGAAGCTGTGGAGTCTATGTATTATAAATAAATGTTTAATATTATGCTGTTTTGTTATGTTGGACACAAAAATATTTAGTACAAAGAAAAGACTGCTTATATGAAACTAATACATTTGTATATAATTTCATTATAATATACTCGTCCGTTTAAAATTTCTGTATTGTACATACGTTATGAACAGATTTCCATATTTAGTGAAGTATTTTTTATTTTAGTGAAATATTTTCAAAACTGTACCGCCCCATAACTGTAAGACGTAGGTACATGTAATTAGCCTTAACCTTATGCAAATTTACGACGCCGTAACTTCAAAGTGGATACACTCAAGAAAAACCGGAAGCATCCTTCAAAGAAACACTAAAGAGGTCGAACCATCCAATATTAACATCGCTTTGTTTTAAAAAGTTGAAGCGGAAAGCAACTCCGTTATCAATATTCATAAGCGCAAGATGCTGGTTCCGAGGCGAAGCCGGGCAATAAACAAAGCTCGCTGGAGTGAAGTAGAGTGAAGTCGGTTATATTCGAAGCTCTTACTTCCCGCCAGCTCATAAATTTCAGTTTGCAACTTGCACCAGTATAACATTCGATCAATAAGTGTTTTGTATGGGTTCTATATTTGCAAGCTAATACGCCACATCAAAACTTTCAAGCTTGCCTGCCAACCTAATATACTTACGTCACGACTCAACGCGCGCAATTCCAACGAAATGGCGTAAGCGACTCTCATTATATTGTATTTAAGACTCTTGCGCGCACGCAATTGAGTATAGTTTCGCTTCATTAAAATGTGATTGTTACGGATTTTTACTATGTTGATTACCGCGGTGGTGTTATATGAAGTCACGTGTCTTAAGTTACATGGGGTAAATCAGATCGGGGTTCTGTGGGTATCGCAGCTTATACAACAAATTGTGTTCCAATAAACTAATTTTGAATTCATGCGGGAAATATTAACGCAATGAATTTCGGTGACGTTATTTTTTTATTGTAAATGTACATCGGATAACAATAACAATAAATATGCAGATTGCTAATCAACAGTTTTGTGGAATACTTTGTGTTGGAATAATATTTAAACTTGTTTATTTTAATTACATGGCGTGTAATAAATTTTGTAACTAATAATAAACGTAACAATAACAAACTGCTAACTGTCATCGTCATCATATTCATCAACCCTTTTACATTTCTATCGGATACGGGTCATCTCTCAGGACAGAATCGGATGGCATACACTGCAACATTGGCCAATTGCGGATTGACTAAATGTCCAACCACTTATGATGATGAAATACCTATTATGGAGAAGTTATGGCGTTCTAGGTTAAGTGATCATATCTATTCTTTATTTTTATAACTAGAACTAGTTATTCATTATTTATTTCCTTTAAACGGGTCACCAAATTATTAATGTCTCAATGTTGGGTGATGAGGTCTCTTAGCAAGGCTTCATATTCCCTTCTGCTTTACCTGCTATAAAATCTACAGCCTGCGAGCCGCTATTAAATTTTCTTATAAGAAATCGGAGTTATAAATATTGAATAGTACCCAACACAGCTTTCGAATCCACCTCTATATCTGCAGTCACGCTTGCAACTCGACAAACGAGGCAGTCAATCGAATTTTAATAGGTCATTGTGTCTTTAACGAAGTTTTAAATACTAGCCTTCAACTTGCAGTTAATGTACTATGCACTAGAAAAACCGACATTGTTGAATACAAATTTAATAAAAAATTACACAAACATCTTTAAAACTTTTTTATGGTGACACATAAAAATATCCAGTTTCGTGACTTCCTTGTAATTGCTTTTCCTTCCAACCCTTTCCTTACTTACCAGAAAAAAGTCACTAATTAAGTAACAAAAAACAAAACGATAAAATTTAATGGGTAGTTCTTTGGCAGTAAATTCATTACAATTATACGAGTGCTCGAGCGTGACTTGAGTTAATAATGACACATCACCGCTTATAAATCACAAAGTTAATCTCATCGTCAAAAATATAATATTTTCTTTCAGCGTTTTATTCGATATCACTCATATTATATAAAGGTTCTGTTCAATTGCGAGCGGTTAACTGAAATGTTACGCACACATTAAATATAGTTGTTTTCCGTGTTATTTTAGTTGTTCACGACGTAATATTTATATTATATACTATAAGATTATGTATTAATATGGTAGTTGAAAACCGTAAAACACAACAGTTTAATGCACACACCGAGTAAGGAGTTTGTCTATACAATATATTATATTTGTATAAAAACATCTCCGTATGCATTGACGTAAATGAGTGTACTCAAAATCTTTACGATATTTTTAAAAATATTTGATAGCAATAAAAAATCCTTTATTGTGTATCAGAAATTATACAAAGAAAACGTATAATTATATCGGCTGAAGAACGCACAATAATCGGCATTAAAGACCTTAGCGATTTCTGCCACTTAATTCTATCTGTGGGGAAGGGAAGGTTCAGCCTAGACTGTAATATTTTTAACAGAAAATGCACATATCAATGCAATAATTAGACTATTTACGTTCACTCTTCCCCTAATTATCACCACCATGGTAGGCCATAAATGTAAGTGATTAAACGTGCGAGTGCACTACACTCCCCTGCCTACCTCTTAGGCGATTACAGGCGCGATATTACGTTCAGAAAGGCACGTTACCTTCATAAGAAGTGTAGAAAGGGTCCAAAGCTCCACCTCGTATTTTGTTAAAACTAATCACCTGTACAATAATCCGCTATAAAACACCGCCTTCTTTTAAGCGCGGCTCTACATTTCAACAGTTCTAAAGTACGGGTGGCCGTTCTGTTCATCAAGTCTGTAGGTGGGCTCTTGAACTTTGAACAAAATGACCCCTAATTCCCTTGTTAAGGCATCGGGGAGATAACTCGATGTAACGTATTAATCTAGGGCCATAAATATTATTCGTAAAACGCGTTCACGAATAGATCTGATCGCTTTTGTGGAAACGCATAAATCTTTTATAGAGTTAGCTAAATTATACTGTACCTACTATTGGGTTTTTCTTATATTGTTTATTTGTTCATCGATGTTGGTTTATTACTAGTTTCTTTAATAGGACATCGTTCTTTTTAATGTTTATTTTCGTCTTATTGTAACATAAGTAGTGTGAACATAACTCGTGTTATCTTCATAAGATACGCATATGTGAATATTTCTTTACTTTTCCATTATTATTTTGAAAAAAGCGTAGACCTACTGCCAAATGAGATTCATACCAGTCAAACTAGATGATGATGAAAATTTGCAGAAAATATTTCGCGGAAAATATATGGATAAAATCAATTAGTTTAAATCTAATAGTCTAATCTATTCAGGCAGTATGGGCGAAATCTGCTCAGTGGAGACCTATGTCTAATATTGGACAGGCAGGCTGATGAGGATGATGAAGATGTTTGGTTTTTAGTGTCGATGACAGTAGTTGCTTGGGATTGTAGCTCCGACTATCCGACGATCTAGTATTTGAATTCTCAGCACCAATATATAACTCAGGAATTAAACGCGAAATTAATCTTTTTCACTCGCTAAAAAGGGAGAAAACGTACTAATAATCCTGCAGATCTCAGCAATGTGTATAATACTCTTAGAAGCTTGTGGAACCTGTCAACTTAATCTTTATCAATTTCAACTTTACCCATAATACTTCCAATTCCTAATGAGGCAACCAATTTTTAATAGTATATTAGTGCTCAAATGCTACTTCAAGTCAGCTTTACACAAAGCAGTGACCCAGGATAATCTATGTATATAATTGTCGAGCATAGCTATAAAACATCCTTTTTAAATATTCACACGTAATGTTGATGGAATTCGTGTGTTCGCCAAATGATTAGACACATTATAATATGACATTTCTACGGTGTGCTGACGCCATAAATATTCAGTTCAGTGTCACCCACTTTGATGTCCGCGCATTTAAATAAAAACATTCGTTAATTGGCACATCATTATAATGTATTATTCAGAGCTAATGTGAAATAATTTACGGCGCCTATCCACTGAGTTGAATTGCAAAATCTAAATGAGTTTAAGAATATGTGAGAACATCCATGCGTCACATGATAATAAAGTCAGCGAGAGTCTTACAAATAAAATGAATGTGCTTTTAACTGTTTGTTTGTTGCAAACTTGATTGTAGTTAAAAATTGAACTGGGCAATATGTAACACATAAAATATTTAATTAAGGTTAAAAATTTTTTTTCATTTCTAAATGCCTTGAACTCGATTTATGCCGAATTTATAAAAAAAAATTTCAATGGTCACTTCCTTGGATGGAAGTAGAAACGTATACTTAGTCAGTGGAAAAAAATTCGTTTGTTTATTACTTCCAATTGGTAAAAATATGCACTGAATTTCTCAAATGATCCATCAAATATTTATTTATGTATTATATTATTGCTATTTATTCCACTATTCATTATAAATAAAGCAAAATCGTGAACGTGATCTACATTAGAAGAAAAGAAAAAAAAACATTCTTTCAACAAGAAGAAATAAACAGCACAGTATAAAAATGAGATGAAACACAAGAAAGAATTTTTATTGCCATACATATAAATATACGAGTACCTACATACTGATCGAAAACAAAACACAAATGTAAATATGGAACGATAAATGTAACAATGCACGTTATTGTTATGAGTATCGAATTAATGGTTTAATTAAAATTTATGGGGGATGATGTGTATGGTATAGCATAACGGTGTCGCAGTTACCAGCACTTACTCGTGGGGTTAACAGATCCCTTTATTTCGCGCCGGAAATTAACTTCGAATATAGATTTAAAGGTTTCATCGTATTACACAGGGTTGTTGACCGCTCCAGCCAAGGTCGATGTGGAAGTATGTTATGAATCTACGTCTGCTGCATGACAGCAACAAATTGATGGTTGTGCTGAGGGACAAAAAAATTATGTATGTATTTATAAAAACCTAACATCACGCGTGTGATCTCCGAAGAGGTAGGCGGAGGAACGGCAAGTTAAGAGGAAGGAACGGCAAGATGAAAAGGAAGGAAGGAAAGTAAGGTATGGCAAGGCAGTTATGTTTGCATCACATTATGAAATATGTGGTATGGTCGTGCATCAGGCACAAATTCAGACACCGAGACATCACAAAAACTTTCAAGGCAGAAAAATTCAATAGTACCCGACCCGGGGATCGTACCCAGAATTTCTCGATCAGCAGTCGCGTTTGCAACCACTTATCAACGAGGCGATCAAATATTACACAAAGATAAAATATTGTTGATCTATCTGCAGATAATCTGTCATTTATTGAATGTTATTATGATAACTGAAAATTCTCATTTTTAGCTTGTTCATTTGAGCCGAATAGTCTGCTTCTTGTTTTACATATTAATGCAAATTAAATAAGTACATAAGGTATACTGCAGACATACAAATGTATAGTGGTCATCAATATGTATATAATAGCATTTGGGAACGAAATAGACAGTAGTTAAAGATAAAGATATTTTGTCATCGGTGGTACAAATGCACAAACTATGTGCGTAAAATACCTCTAGTACAGTCGCGTACAAATTTGATTTGTTTTTGGTTTTACACCAAGACGATAGAATGTAAGTGTTCTATTGTGGGCACAGGTATGCGTCTGTACGCTTAAGGAATCGCAAAAAAAGTTGACAAGCTAATTGCACAAGTCAGGCCAACGCGCGGTGGGGTACGTTAAAAATATCGCGAAACGTATTTAAAAACACACGCATTCATTTTTCTTATGTAAATGTTGAGTATGGCCGAATGAAAAAATGCATGTTCGTTATGAAAACATGCATTTCTTAGATGTTTTTACATGATGTGTTTACATGGTTGTAAAAAAATTCTTTTCAACTCTACAATGAATGCAATTATTTTAGTTGCATATTTCTTAGTTTAATTATTCTTAGTTTTGTTATTTCTCAGGTGTATTTTATGCAAATATCAATTGTATAGAAACAAGAAAGCAGAATATTTCTCAACATTTTTCGAATGTATCGTCGTGCGCTGAGTACTACCTATGTTATTGTATCTAATCTTGGACAGTTCCGTCGAAATGTTAGTGTTCCGTTGACAAAATAACGACCCAATACATTACAATAAACAATGTCACAATCTAAACATGCTCATTTACACAACAAACTTATGTTATGAGTCACTTATTCGTCACCCGATAATTATGTTATCGTTCTTAGGGTTGACACCAGTAACTTTAGTAATCTTCGTCATGCATTCGTCGCGATCAGAGATCGCGAAGAAGGACTTCGTATACTTACGAAACTAGTCGGGGTAAACCGAAAAACATGCACCGGTCAAGCGAAATATTTAAAAGTTTAAAAGATTTGCGGAATAATGACTTCTGTACCTACGATAATTATCTTATTGTTAGTTATTTGTTGTAATCGATCAAATAAAGATAAACCTAATATCTGTGAATACTTTTCCTATTATATCTAGTAATAGACGATTTTATTTGGTAGTTACAAAAATTACAGAATCATAAGTACTAATTGCAATTCCAGTCACTTTACATATAAAAATAATTTGTGCACTGTGGGCAACCCTACTAAAACTGGTTGCTATGAACATCCTTCCTTATCCAGGAACGAGAGTATACCAGCACTTTGGGTAATGACCGATTTCATTAAGCGCCCCATAGAGTGCACTAAAATACGTGATTGTCGTTAACGGAAGCCTTCCGAAATTGTTTCGATGTAAATATCTACATTTAACTTTTAGAACTAAAATAAACTAGGCATAGTTATATTTGTAAATTTAACTATTTAACCGTATATATTACGGTTGCAACCACCGTCGAAAACAATGTAGATGTGCAAGTAGGAAACCGTCTTTATGGTAGGTCTTGTATTCTTAACAAAACTTTGGAGATAACGGATAATTTAATGTCTCGTTGGTAGAGCAGCTGCCAGCGCGACAGTTGATTGAGAGGCCTGGGGCCGAGTCCCGAGAAGGGTACTGTTGAGTTCTTCTAACTTGAAATAGCTAGTTATGGCTCAGAGTCTGAATTTGTGCCCGGTGGATGGCAATGGGCTCAGCCCCTCAACACATCACATATGAATTTTAGGAATGTACTAAATTCCTCTGCCTGTATC